>CM035429.1:78479239-78491739 GCA_020310875.1 Ceratopteris richardii
ACTAATGATAAAGTCTTCAAAACCTAACCGTCGCAGAGCTAGTAAGAAAACAATAAATATTTTTTATATAATATATGTATCTCCATATGAAGGCATTATCTCTAGTATAAGGTCATATACATCCAAACTAAACATGCATTGTTTCCCTTATGGACTACGATAGAAAACAATGCTTGTCAAAAGAAATAGTGTTTCTTTGGGAGACCTGAAAAGATAGAAACAAATGAAAAAAGAGGTCCGCTACAGATGTATGAAGCCAAGGGCTGAGAAAGATAACGCGGAAAGAAAAGCTTATTTATTTATTCTCTTCCTCATCCTGACAGTGAAGTTGCCGATTCTGAGCACATAAAGGGTGATAGTAATTGTGGCATAGTTCTTACAAGAAACATAGATATGTCCACACTTTGGAAGTGTACATTGTTGGCATGAATTTTATCTCTTTTGATAGAAATTCAAGGGTCAAAATCCCACAGTTCATAATTTACAATAACAGATTTTTTCGTCTCTCGGAAACCTTTTTATTAACCTTTTCCTTCTCATAATCTCCATTTCTTTAATTCATTGTATCTGAACCTATATATCCCTGAATGTTAATGTTTTCTTATTATTAGAAAGTATGTTGGATGGTGAGGATGTTGTCCTAAAACCTATCAAATTTCTATGAAAATACACACACACACACACACACACACAGAGCAAACAAAGGAATCTTGAAAATGAGATTGGGCGTGTCAAATAGAATGAAAATGAGAAGACATTTGCACCGTGTTCTTATAGTTTCTGCAATATCATCTTCTTTTTATTAGTTGGATAGGTAACCACTGTATAAAGTTTGGATTAGGTTTTTTATGATAGTTGGTACATAGAGAACCTTAGAATATTTATCTTGCCATTTGATGCTTTGACATTGCCAATCATTTCCACATTGTGCTTGCTATCATGCCTTATTTGTACCTCATTCTTATGCTTAGGTTCCTCTAAGTCTGATAGGAAAGCAATGTTGCTTACAACATGCTTCGAACAACCAGAATCTATGTAGAAAAAATGCTCATCGTCTTTACCTTCTTTATGGCTCAGGTTCATCAGAAGCAAAGATTCTTCATGTGCTTGATCCTCTAAGTAGTTGTTGTAATCTCTTCTGGTGTTGTTCCTATTGTTTTGGTAATTTTGTCCACTTCTGCATGTTGTATTTCTAGATCCACTTCTTCCTCCTTTCTATATTCTTCCATTGAACCAACAGTTTTGAGTAGTGTGAATGGTCCGGTTACACATGGCACAAGGCTGACCTTTAGTCCTTTAGAATTGTCTTGTTTTGCTCTTTTCTTCTTTCCCTTCCACTTGCTTTTGCCCAAATAGTTGGCTTGGGAGATTTCTTCATCGTCATCCTCCTTCTTTATACCTTTGTTACTTTTCTCCTTATCTGTATAAAGAGTAGTTGTAGAGTTACCTTGCTTTGTCTTGTTGTGAGCTTATTAGTTGAAAAGTTATCCAAGAAATATGTTGAAGTTAGGTATCTGCACATCCATGATGAGGTCATAGGTAGTTATGAATGATTGCCATAGCACACAATAGGAGAATCAAAATGCTATGAAACTGTGAACCATACCATTGGACATTAGTATTTTTCCAATGATCCCTTATTCATGAAGATTAGACGTCTGAGCTATGAGAATCATCATTAGCAATCCTGTTGACTTGAAGAAGATGACATAAAGAAATGACGAGTGAGCAAGATGATGATACAAATTGAATATGCATTCCTCTATTATCAAATACAAGTACATGGAGTGGTTATATACACTCATGGATTTCTCCTCATGGTTTTCCACGACTCTAACAACCATATTTGGATTTAGATCTCACATGGTATGAGTTTGATGAGCTTCCTTCTCTTTTCCTATAATCTAGAAGATAGAGAATTCAAGATCAAAATTGAGTTAGATATTTGGTTGAATACCAACCTCTTAACTCGTGGTTTTTAGGTCTTTCATATTCATCTTTTTAACAAGAGTAAAGACCTGAGATCTATAAATACTTATGGATTTTTACAAGGATAGAAAATTACATGACTCGTCATGAAACTATGGTTCTCTTCATGAATTAATTTGGGCTATGATAGATCCTTCTCTCAAGCGTGGTAAAAGCTTGATGTTCTAAATTAGACACTTCATAAAATCAATATATTCTCTAAACTGTACTTAGATATTCAAGATCAGGAATCTCTTTAATTTAGTCCAATTTACGTTTCTCCTACCATAGACTTTGAGAGTACCAAGGCCCTTATAGAAATGTCTTGAGGAAGATAACTGGGTTGAAGTTGGAAGAATGTTTTTCTTTTTTTTGAGGAAAAAGTCTTAGTTTTACATGTGTGTGTGTGTTTGTGTGTATGTGTATCTATATGTGTGTATGCATGTATGTGTATGTATGTGTATCTATATGTGCGTATGCATGTGTTGTGTGTGTGTATGCATGTGTCGTGTGTGTTGTGTGTGTGTATGCATGTGTCTCACTCTTTTCTCTCTCATATACATACATACATACATAAACACACATACTCATATCCACATATATATACATAAAAGCAATGCGTACCGTGCATTATCGCGACGATGAGCTATAAGTGTCCGCATCTCTTTTAGACAACACTTATGTGACCATCCTATCCCAAAATCTGTCTCAAGTGAACTAAGTACGTATTTTTTATCCCTCTCATCATGCTCACTACAAAAAAAAAATAATGTAAATAAAACATAAGGTATTTATTTCAATTTATATGTAAAATTTGTACTTCCACTGTAAGTGGACAAGGTGCAGGTAAGAGTCGCATAATGCTCGCATTCTTCTCTTGAACTCCAATCTCCCTATGTACACAATGTTCCCCTCTGTCTCTATATCGCACTCTAGCCCTAAGGTGCCTATGCATGTCCTCATAGGCACTTGTGCTCTGTTATCATGTTTTGGTATGCATGATGATCCCTAGAGTATCAGGCGGAAATCTTGCTCTCATAAGACTTTTTATGAGAGTGAGTTTCACCTTTCTCTCTCTACTAGGATCCATAATATCTGTACATATAAAACAAAATGGGTTAGAAATCAATATATATACGTGTGTATGTGTGTATATGTGTATGTAGGTGTATATGTGAGTGTGTGTACGCATGTATGTATGCATATGCATGTGCGTTATGTATGCAAATGTTTGCATGTTGTGTATGCATGTAAGTATGTATGTATGCATATTCATATGCATTATGTATGCATATGTATGCATGCATGTATTAGTGTATGTGTGTGTATATTTGTGTGTCTATGTGTGCATAGATGTGTGTATATATATAAATATATATATATATATATATATATATATATATATATATATATATATATATATATATATATATATATATATATATATATATATATATATATATATATATATATATATATATATATATATATATATATATATATATATATATATGTATGTCTATATGCATGTGTATGTGCGTATGTAAATGTGTGTGGATGTGTGTATGTGTGTGTAAGTCTATATATGTCTATGTGTGTATGTGCTTGTTTATATATGTGTGTGTGTATCTCTATGTGTGTAAGTTTGTATGTGTGTATGTGTGTGTGTCTGTGTGTGTGTGTCTATGTGTGTGTGTCTATGTGTGTATGTCTGTGTGTATGCATGTGTAAGTGTGTCTACGTATGTGTGTGTGTCTATGTGTGTGTGTAAATCTGTGTGTATATGTGTGTGTATGTGTATATGTGTGTATGTTTCCATGTGTGTGTATGTATCTATGTGTGTGTACGTGTCTATGTGTGTATGTGTATGCATGTAAGCATATATCTATGCATATGCATGTGCATTATGTATGCATATGTGTGTGTGTATGTGTGTGTATATGTGTGTATGTCTGTGTATGCATGTAAGTATGTATGTATGCATATGAATATACATTATGTATAAATGTGTATGCATGTATGTGTATGTGTGTGTATGTCTCTTTATGTGCATGTGTATGCATATATATATGTGTGTATGTGTGTGTGTCTCTCTCTACGTGTGTGTGTGTGTGTCTATGTGTGTATATGTATGTGTGTGTATTTGTGTGTATGCATGTAAGCATGTATGTATGCATATGCATGTGCATTATGTATGCATATGTATGCATGTGTGTGTATGTGTGTGTATGTGTGTGTGTGTATGTGTGTGTATGTCTCTCTACGTGTGTATGTGTATATGCATATGTATGCATGTGGTTGTATGTGTGTGTATGCATGTAATTATGTATGTATGCATATGCATATGCATATGCATGTGCATATGCATGTGCATATGCATATGTGTGTATGTGTGTGTGTCTCTGTGTGTGTGTGTCTTGTTGGGAAAGATGGATGGATGCTCCAAGAGATTGAGTAGGTATTGCCAAAACTTGCTTTGTACCAGCCCTCTTTTGCTTCAGACTTGATAAGCGGACCTCCTTAGCTTTTCAATGACACCATAAAATGGCCTATGTACTTTGGAAATGATGTGTGCAATGATTGAACCAAAACAGATAACTTTGAAACTCACAATCTCAAGAAAACCTTCTATTTATGTCTTGACACCTGCTGGATCTTTTGCTCAGTATGACCAACACAGAAGGAATTGGAGAAATTACTTTTAGGGGTATCTAATTAGCTTAGCTAGCTAACTATTCCAAGTAGAATGATGTAAAAAGATAAACTATGCTAAGAGAAATCAATTTAGCAAGTAAAGCTATACCCTGGATTTTTTAAGACTATAGCACACATTGACCAGGGATCACCTCGACGCGAATTTCTCTGAATTTTCTGAATAGAATCTCCACAAATTTTTATATCATGTAGATAATGTCAAGCTGAGTCCAACAAGCTTTAGATCATTGAATTTGGTGAAGATTTGACCGAGATATGCACTCCACAAGTTGACAGACTTTTAAGTAGTATAACAGAGAACTCAGAAATGAACAATGAGATGTTATGTATTAATGAACACTTGTATACAATACCAAAGGCATGAATGTCATTGCCTAATGGTTTAGATAGGTGTGGGCTAAAGTGTAGGCCTCACACACACTCAGAATCAATAATGAGAAGCTCGGAAGTGATGAGTTCTAACCGCGACTTTTTCATGACCTCTTTTATAGAGAGTGAGTAAAAATTTGAATTCAAATTCAAACTTTTGGCTCCCTATGATCAAGCTCCTATATCCTAGGAGATATTCCTTCAATCAAAGAGCTAACTTTTTCCACAAATCCTTTTGGTAGGTGTTTACAAAAGATTCCAAGTCAATTTGACTTTTACAAAGAGATAAAGTGGTAATAAATTACTAGGAATAGTTCCTATGCTTCTCCATAGGTGTATGGACTTCAATGCATCCATCAAGCCAAATGTGTAGGCTTGTGATTTACACCAACAGCTCCCCCTCAAGCCAAACATTTTGGCTTGGTCTTCATCTTCAATCTTCATGTATATCCTGCAATCCAATCATTGCTTTGAATCTGCAAAGTTTGGTTCCATCCAAAGCTTTAGTCAACAAATCTACACATTGCATGTTGGTTGATACATAGGTTAGTTGAATTTCCTTGCTTAACAAATTCTCTCTCACATAATGGTAATGGACCTCTATATGTTTGGTCCTAGCATGATAGATAGGATTAGCTGCAAGGTGAAGTGAACTTGTATTATCTCCAAAGACGATTGGTGACCTAGTATATAAACCCAATTCTGTATACAAAAGTTTAATCCAAATGGCTTCTTGTGTGGCATAAGCCAGTCCTCTATACTCTGCCTCTGTAGAAGACAAAGCAACAATAGGTTGCTTCTTTGAAGACCATGAAATTGGTTTGTCACCTGCAAAAGAAATGTATCGAGAAGTGCTCCTCCTATCATCCTTGCATCCTGCCCAATCTACATCTGAATAGATCTTGATATCAATGTCTGAAGTGTAAGGAAAATACAAACCATGATGTTGTGTACCCTTGAGATACTTCAAGATTCTCTTGGCAGCCTCTAAGTGAGGTATCCTTGGCTTGTGCATAAACTGACTTAGCACACTAACTCCATATGCAATATCTATCCTTGTTAAGGTAGCATAGTTCAAGCTGCCCACCATACTTTGATAACCTGTAATGTCATTAAGTTCATCACCTTCATGGGCACTTAATTTTAAGTTTACCTCCATTGGAGTACTTGCTACTTTGGCATCCTGCAAGTGAAACTTCTTCAACATGTCCTGTATATATTTTTTTTGAGTAATGTATATTCGTGAGTTAGTATAGACTAACTCAAGCCCAAGAAAATACTTCAATAGACCAAGATCATTGATCTTGAACTCCTTCATCATCTGGCTCTTGATTTGTCTGATTCCATTGACATCATTACCTGTAATTATGATGTCATCAACATAAACACAAAGGTATATTACTTCTGTATTACTTCTCTTGATGAATAGAGAAGTATCTGCTTTGCTCATGACAAAACCTTGGTCTTGGAGGTATGTAGTTAACATATAATTCCAGGCCCTAGGTGCCTGCTTCAATCCATACAAAGCCTTTTTTAATTTGCAAACATATGTTACCTTCTTAGGGTCCTCATAGCCAGGAGTTTGTGACATATATACCTCCTCTGAAATCCATCCATTCAAGAAAGCATTCTTGACATCAAATTGGTACATGTTCCAATTTTTTAATGCAGCCACATGTGAAGAGATGGATAGGTATGTGTTGAAGATGAAGAGGTGTTGCAAAATCTTTGCTCTACACCAGCCAAATGAACTCCAGGAGTAGATGGTGGGCCCTTTTAGCTTGCCAATGGATGTATTAGACACCCAATGTACCTTGGAAGATCACTCTCAAAAAGATAGATCAAAACAGATAAGTTGGAGTTAGCTCAGAGGTGAAAACTTGCTATTCTTGGTTGATACACCTGTCCAGTGTTTTACATAATTCTCTGAGCACAGCAGCAATTAGATTAATTCCTCTTGGGGAAAGCTAGGTAGCTTAAAGAGCTAACTTTAGAGAGTAATCTCATCAAAAATAACAAACCACACACTGAGAATGACTTTTAACAAGTGATGACATCATCCCGATTTTCACGGGCTGCTACAGAAATAGACCAGTGAGTAGACAAATTAACATAACTCAAGATGTAAGAATCCAATGATCATGAAAATTTGTATGCTTATACGAGACAGTAAGCTGAATCCAACAAGCTTAAAATCACTGAATTTGGATGAGTAAACACTGAGAAATGACTCTGACAAGATGACTGAAAAAGTCGGGTACCTGACAGAGAAGTGAAGATGAACATACCCTATTGACTTCAAATGAACATAACTGAAGATTCCAACATCCAAATGACATGAAAATTTGTGAGCATATAGTAGACTTATAGAGCTAACTTTACCAAGTTAAATCACTGAAAATGATGAACCAAGTGCAGAGAAACAATCTCTGCAAGCTGACTCAGAAAAACTGAAGTAATGGCAGTGAGTAGTACACATCACAAGAACATGGAAAGATGAACTCAAATAATCATGAAAATGAAAGTATATTGCTTGTACAATACAATGACTTACTGATACATATGTGTGCCTTGTAATCACACCTTGATATGGCATAAAGCTCAGCTCTTGGAGGTCTTCACATAGGTCTCTCTAACCACGACTAAAACTGCCATCTATTTATAGTTGAGTTTGGGAGGCTAACTTCCCTCAATCACTCTCCAATCAATCAATGATTGATTTGATTCTCTACCTACCACAAATCACGAATTCGTGGCTCCTCTTTCCATTCTTGATCATGTGGACTCAACCACTTAAGATTCTCTTACTTTTACATTAAGTAAACTCTTCAAAAGTTACAAGAGGTAGTTCACAAGTGAACTTTACATAGTCTTCATTTTAAGGCTTTTTCTAAGACTTTGTGAGACTCAAGCCAATACTTAGGCTTGTCATAGACTTGCTCCAACAGCTCCCCCTCAAGCCAAGTATGCTTGAGGTCTTCAATCTTCCAAGATTACCTGCAAACCTATCATAGCCTTGAATTTGCAAAGCTTTGTACCATCCAATGCTTTGGTTAGAATATCTGCACATTGTTGATGAGTGGACACATATGATATTTGAATCTCTTTGCTTAGAACCTTCTCTCGTACATAGTGATAATGAACTTCAATATGTTTAGTCCTTGCATGAAAAATAGGATTAGCAGCCAAATGAATAGAACTCATATTGTCACCAAAAATAGTTGGAGTTCCAAACTCCAATCCAAGATCTTTGAACAATGTCTTCATCCACATAGCTTCCTGTGTAGCTATGGCAAGACCTCTATATTCAGCTTCAGTAGAAGAGAGAGCAACTGTGGGTTGCTTCTTGGATGACCATGAAATAAGCTTTGAACCTGCAAAGGTAAGATAACCTGAAGTGCTCCTTCTATCTTCCTTGGAGCCAGCCCAATCTGCATCAGAAAATAGCTTCAAACCTAAATCAGATACATAAGGATAGTAAAGTCCTTCATTTATGGTTCCTTTGAGATATTTGAGTATCCTTTTGGCAGCATCCATATGTGGTTTCCTTGGTGTGTGCATAAATTGGCTTAGCACACTCACACTGTAACATATATCTACTCTTGTCAATGTGGCATAGTTGAGATTACCCACTAGACTTTGATATGATGTGATGTCCTCTATGAGTTCACCTTCATGTGAGCTCAATTTGTGATTAACCTCCATTGGAGTACCTGCAATCTTACAATCTTGCATCTTGAATTTTGCCAACATGTCCTTAATGTACTTTCTTTGAGTGAGAAACAAACCATGATCTTTGTAGACAACTTCCAAACCTAGGAAGTAGGTAAGTGAACCCAAATCACTTATCTTGAACTCTTCTCTCATCTGATCTTTGATCTTCTTCATACCATCTGCATCATTTCCTGTCAATATAATATCATCTACATATACACATAGGTAGATGACCTCGGAATTACTCTTTTTAATAAAGAGTGAAGGATCTGCTTTGCTTGGTTGAAAGCCTTTGTCCTGCAAGAATGAAACAAGCCTGAAATTCCAAGCTCTTGGAGCTTGCTTGAGACCATACAATGCTTTGTTAAGTTTACACACATAATCAGGATAAACTTGACTCTCAAAACCAGGTGGTTGTGCCATATATACCTCTTCTGTTATCCAACCATTCAAGAATGCATTCTTCACATCTAGTTGAAGTATCTTCCAATTCTTGGAAGAGGCAATACTAAGCAAAACCCTAATAGTAGGCATCTTTGCCACAGGAGAGAATGTCTCCTCATAATCAATTCCCTGAGTTTGTGCAAAGCCTTTTGCTACAAGCCTTGCCTTATACCTGTTAATGGAACCATCAGAATTCTTCTTGAGTTTATAGACCCATCTTGAGCCTATTACCTTCATGGATGAAGTCTTGGGCACCAAATCCCAAGTGTTGTTTTCCTCGAGTGCTTCAATCTCTTCCTTCATTGCATGCTTCCATTCTGTTTTTGCTTTGGCCTCTTCAAACCCATACTAATGATAGAATGTTTAGTTACTAATGAGGTGTCAAACCCATACCTTTCTGGTTTTTTCTTTTCCCTCATAGGTCTTCTTAAGCCATGATTTGATGATTCTGCCTCATGTCCAAGTTCCTGCAATTTTGCTTTACCTTTAGACTTCCATGCTTTGATCTTCTCCATCTGACATTCTTCATCATCCTCTGAGGTGTCTTGTTCTTCAATCTTTGATTGTTCTCTACCAAGCTTTGGAAAATCTTCTTCAAGATCATATGGTAAATTGATCTTCCTGCATGAATCTTCATACCATGAATTGTTCTCATCAAAAACTACATCTCTGCTTACCAAGAATCCTTTGTTGGTAGGGTTGTATAACCTGTAGCCCTTTTGATTGTTGTCATATCCAATAAATACACACCTTTCTGCTTTTGGATCCATCTTGCCTCTAACCTGTGAAGGAACATGAGCAAAAGCAATACATCCAAAAATTTTACAATGATCTAAGCTTGGTCTTCTTCCATTCCAAGCCTCATATGGAGTCATTCCATCAAGGGATTTTGAAGGCAACCTGTTAATCAAGTAAGTGGCTGTAGATACAGCCTCGGCCCATAAGTAATTAGGTAAATGCTTTTCATTTAACATAGACCTTGCAGCTTCAACAATTGTCCTATTCCTCCTTTCTGCCACTCCATTTTGCTCAGGAGTGTACCTTGTAGTTACCTCTCTTTTGATTCCTCTTTCTTGAAGAAAAGAATCAAACTCATGGGAGAAGTATTCTCCCCCTCCATCTGACCTTAGCCTTTTTAGTGATTTACCTGTTTGATTCTCCACAAGAGCCAAATATCTTTTGAAACATGAAAAAACTTCATCTTTGTGTTTCATAAAGAATAGGATAGTCCATCTGCTGCAATCATCAATAAAGGAAACATAATACCTTGATCCTGATATTGAAGCTTCCTTGCTTGGTCCCCATACATCTGTATGAACCAACTCCAAGAGATCTCCATGCATATAACCTTTCTTCATGAATGGTCCTGTGAGACTTTCCAAATTGACATGCACTACACTTATAAATCATATGTTGTTTTGATAAATTAGGAAGTCCAAGTACACTTTGGTCCCTGCAGATTTGTTTTAATGACCTTTCACCAATATGTGCTAACCTTTTGTGCCATACTTCCAATTCTGTGAGTGTCTGACTGCCATAATTAAAGAGAGCAATGTTTCTAGTGTCCTGTAATTCAAATATGAACAATCTACCTGTCTTTTCACCTTTTGCAATTCTTCTGAATCCTTGACTTGGATCTTCAACAAATGCTCCTGCTTTTGTGAACCTGACTTGCAACCCTTTCTCTACTATCTGCCCAACACTTATCAAATTCTTTGTAATGGTAGGGACATAGAGTACCTTACTGAGTAGGTTGATGTTTCCATCAGGTGCTTTGACATTGCCTATTTTCTCCACAGGATGTTTTGTATCATCTCTTGTTTGTACCTCATGCTTATTCCTTGGATCTTCTAAATCTGATAGGAGTGCCACATTTCCTGCCACATGATTTGAACAACCTGAATCTATGTAGAAAACATGCTCATCAGATTTACCTTGTGGCATAGCCATGTTCATGATCAATAATGAATCCTCTTTGTTTGAGTCTTCTGTGTAGTTATTGTAGTCTCTCCTTCCTTTGTAGCCTCCTTGATAGTTTGAATGATTGTAGTTGTTGTAGTTGCCATGGTAGTTGTTGAACCTTCCTCTTGAGTAGCCATAACTTCCTCTATTGTATCCTCTGCCTCTTTGATTCCTGGAATTCCTAAAGCAATTTTCAGTTGTATGATTAGTTAATCCACAAATAGAACATGAGTTGGAGTCTTGGGATCTCCCCCTGCCTTGTCTACCTCCTCTTCCTCTACCTCTACCATGTCTTCCTCTACCTGCATAGTTAGCTTGATATGTACCTGCTTCATCATCCACTTTCTTTGCCTTTCCTTTGTTATCTTTAGACTTGCTTTTATCCGTGTATAAGGCTGAAGATTGATTACCTTTAGAGCTTTCTCCATTTTTGATAAGCTTTGCCTCTTGAGTAAGTAGTTGTCCAATGAGTGTGTTGAAATCAGGTACATGCATGTCCATGTACAAATCCATAGCTGTGGTGAATGCTTCCCACTTATCATCTGCCTTCAAGCCATTGATGACCTGCCTTACAATTTGCTCTTCATCTATTACCTCTCCAATGCTTCCCAACTGATCCGCTATGTCCTTGAGCTTTGTGACAAAATCAGTCACATTTTGTTTGGGAGCTTTCTTGAGAGTTGTGAACTCCAGCCATAGTTGATGCTTCCTAGCTTTGGTACTTGAAGAAAAGAAAGCTTCAAGTGCATCCCACACTTCCTGAGATGTCTTACAACTTCTAATGTGAGGCAACAAAAAATCTGAGATAGAGTTGAGGAGATAAGACCTTGCAAGTGCATCCTTGGAGCACCATGTGCTCAATCTTTCTTGCTCTTCTTGTGTTGGTTGACTTTTGTTCCTGAAACTTGGCATAACTTCATCTCCAGCCACATAACCATATAAGCTTCTACCTTGGAGATAAGCTTCCATCCTTAATGACCAAGCTGAGTAGTTACCTCTGTCCAATTTGTCAATTGATGAAGGAAATCCATATGCCATGTTGTCCAACCTTGCTCTGATACCACTGTGAAGAGATGGATAGGTATGTGTTGAAGATGAAGAGGTGTTGCAAAATCTTTGCTCTACACCAGCCAAATGAACTCCAGGAGTAGATGGTGGGCCCTTTTAGCTTGCCAATGGATGTATTAGACACCCTATGTACCTTGGAAGATCACTCTCAAAAAGATAGATCAAAACAGATAAGTTGGAGTTAGCTCAGAGGTGAAAACTTGCTATTCTTGGTTGATACACCTGTCCAGTGTTTTACATAATTCTTTGAGCACAGCAGC
>CM035429.1:78531035-78533535 GCA_020310875.1 Ceratopteris richardii
TCTACAAGGAAGGAGCTTGTTTGGATACATATCAGGAGATGAGGAATTACCCTCATTCAAGACTAGAGGACTACCCACAAAGGATGAACATGAAAGACTCAATCAATGGTGTGCAAAGGATGCTTTGGCAAGATCCTACCTTCTAAACTCTATATCTGACTTTCTTTTACCTCATGTAAGGAATTGTAAGACTTCCCAAGAGACTTGGGAAACCTTGTCAAACTATTTTTCTTCCAACACAAGGGCTAGGAAGAATCAATTGTGGATTGAGTTCACAACCCTTAGGAAGCAGCCCAAGCAACCAGTCTCAGAGTATGTGACAAAGATTAAAGATGTGGCAGACCAACTAGCAAGCATTGGAGTGGAGATTGAAGAGGAGCAAATAGTCAGGCAAGTAACAAATGGACTCAAGGCAGATGATAAGTGGGAAAGTTTCACCACTCCAATGGACCTCTAAATGGACATGCATACTCCAGATCTCACAACACTCATGGGCCAACTATTCACACATGAAGCAAAGTTTACAAAGACAGGAGATCAATCAAAAGGTAATAACCCCTCTGCTCTCTATACTGATAAGAAAGTTAAAGATAAAGGTAAAGGGAAGAAACAGGATGAAGAAGGCTCTACCTCCCAAGCTAATTATGCAGGGAGAGGTAGATCATCTAGAGGAAGAGGTAGAGGAGGTAAGTCAGGTAGGGGGAGAACCTACAACTCATTCACACAACATGGAGCATATGTGGAGGACCCAAGACATGGATTCATAAGGATAGCCAAAGGGGAGAAATCAGGTAGATTATTTACATTTGAGCTAGAAGACACCAAGAACATTGCTTTGTATAATTATAAGGATCAAACACTTTCAGAGTTAGAAATATGGCACAAGAGATTAGGGCCCATAGGAGAAAGAACCCTAAAGCAAATGTGCAGGGATCAATGTGTACTTGGGATACCTAATGTGTCCAAGCAACACATGATTTACAAGTGTGGATCATGTCAATTTGGTAAGTCTCACAGGTTACCCTATTCAAGGAAAGGTTTCATGCATGAAGACTACCTAGACTTGGTACACACAGATGTTTGGGGACCTAGCAAGGACCCTTCCATTTCTGGTTCAAGGTATTATGTG
Source organism: Ceratopteris richardii (assembly GCA_020310875.1). Lineage (NCBI taxonomy): Eukaryota > Viridiplantae > Streptophyta > Polypodiopsida > Polypodiales > Pteridaceae > Ceratopteris > Ceratopteris richardii. The sequence goes on from CM035429.1 coordinate 78,532,165, forward strand.
TCCTTCATTGATGATTATAGCAGGTGGACCATTTTATACTTTATGAAGCATAAAGATGAAGTGTTTAATTGTTTCAAGAGGTATCTTGCACTTGTTGAAAATCAAACAGGAAGAAGCTTGAAGAGGCTAAGGTCAGATGGTGGAGGAGAGTACTTCTCCAATGAGTTTGAAGATTTCTTGCAAGAAAAAGGCATCAAAAGGGAGATTACTACAAGATACTCACCTGAACAAAATGGGGTAGCTGAAAGAAGGAATAGACTCATAGTAGAAACAGCTAGGTCTATGCTTAATGAAAAAAAGTTGCCAAATTATCTTTGGGCAGAGAGTGTATCCACTGCCACCTATCTCATCAATAGGTTGCCATCCAAATCACTTGATGGCATGACACCATATGAAGCTTGGCATGGTAAGAGACCCTCTCTGGATCATTGCAAAATCTTTGGTTGTGTGGCATATGTGCATATTCCCTCACAGGTAAGGGGAAAGCTAGACCCCAAGGCTGAAAAATGTATCTTCATTGGTTATGATTTGAACCAAAAGGGATACAGATTCTACAACCCAACAAACAAAGGTTTCAAGGTAAGCAGACATGTCATCTTTGATGAGAATGACTCATGGTATGAGAATGAATGCAGGAAAGTGAGTCTACCCTATGACATGGAAGAAGATTTTCCAAAGCTCTCCAAGGAGGAACCAATTCAGCAAGAAGATTCAAGCTCAGATGATGATGATACAATAAACCTTGAAGAGTTCAAGGCTTGGAAGTCCAAAGGGAAGATGAAGATGAAGCAACTAGAGGATAAACCAGAATCCTCAACTCAAGCAATGAGGAGATCTCAGAGAGAAAAGAAGAAGCCTATCAGATTTGGGTATGACACATCACTTGTAACTAAACATTCTGTATATCTTGCAAAGGACTTGTTGAATGAAGAACCAGGTACCTATGAAGAAGCAATTTTACCAAACCAGAATGGAGAGAATCCATGGATGAAGAGATGGAAGCTCTCAAGGAGAGTGATACTTGGGACTTGGTACCCAAGAAGGACTCTATGAAGGTAATAGGATCCAGATGGATCTACAAACTAAAAAAGAATTCAGATGGAACAATAAACAGGTACAAAGCTAGGTTGGTAGCCAAGGGTTTTGCACAAACCCAAGGCATTGATTATGAGGAGACATTTTCCCCTGTGGCTAAGATGCCAACTATCAGAATATTGGTGAGTGTAGCTGCATCCAAGAATTGGAATATGTACCAATTAGATGTCAAGAATGCTTTCTTGAATGGATGGATATCTGAAGAAGTCTACATGTCACAACCACCTGGCTATGAAGATCCAAAGAAGGTACATTATGTTTGTAAATTGAAGAAGG
>CM035429.1:78538535-78543535 GCA_020310875.1 Ceratopteris richardii
AACCTTTCAAATCATTACACAGAAGATAAACACTGGAGATGGAGGAAGAAGACTTATACACAGAACTTTAACTAGTTCTTGTCATAACTATGAAAACTCAGAAGCTTACAAGTGCTTTCTCGCTCAGAGAAGCCCGACTATACTTAGTCATACAAAAATGAGTTCTTCTCACTTTCTCATTGTCTTCTTCTCACCGCGTCAGTTAATACTAACTAACTTATATAGACTTTCTCATTCCCGTGACTTTTAAAAAACTTCTAGAACTAAAGTGAACTAACTTTACAAGTATAATACATTTGTGAATTTGTCCCTTCACATAGGCATGGGGTTTTCTTCCTAAGATTTGAACTTCAAATATATGTCCAATTAGTGATTGTTTCTCCAACAGCTCCCCCTCAATCACTAATTGACATTCCCTGTTTCTTCATATCTTCTTCTTTTCTTTTACTCCTACCATGCTTTTAAATCTGCTGGTCTTCACACCATCCAAGCTCTTTGTCATTATGTCTGCTAACTGATCTTTAGTAGAAATGCACTCCACTTCAATCTCCTTCTCCATTACCTTTTCTCTGAGAAAATGATATTGTATCTCTATGTGCTTTGTCCTTGCATGAAATACTAGATTTTCTGCAAGATAAAGTGAACTCATATTATCTCCATGTATTGTAGGTGTACCTTGATCAATGCCTAAGCTCTTGAACAATGTCTGCATCCATATGATTTCCTTAGCTGCTTCCACAAGTCCTTTGTACTCTACTTCAGTTGATGATAATGCTACTGTATGTTGTTTCTTTGAACACCAACTTACAAGCTTATCACCAATGTATGTCATGTAACCATGAGTTGATCTTCTGTCATCCTGGTTACCTGCCCAATCTGAATCACTATAGGCTCTCAACTTCAAATCTGATGTAAAAGGATAATATAATCCTTCCTTTATAGTTCCTTTGGTATATCTGAGAACTCTTTGACCTGCAATCCAATGTGGGTCCTTTGGACAATGCATGAATTGTGACAAAACTCCCACTGCATAACTAAGATCAGGTCTTGTTAGTGTAGCATAAATCAAACTACCCACAAGAAATTGATACTTCCTCATATCTTTGTATTCTGCACCATCATATTTACTGAGCTTGTGATTAACTTCAAGTGGAGTTGAAGCTTCTCTACAATTTTCCATATCAAACTTCTTCAACAAGTTCAGAAGATACCTTTCTTGTGACACATATATACCATGATCTGTATAAGTAACTTCCATTCCAAGAAAGTATGATAACTTTCCTAGGTCACTGATCTTGAATTCTTTTTCAAGCAATCTCTTTACCTCCTTGATTCCTTCATCTGAAGTACCTGTGATTATAATGTCATCTACATAAATACAAATGTAGATTGTACCTTCCTCTGTTCTTCTGATAAGTAGACTTGGGTCTGCTTTTGAACTTTGATATCCAAGATCATTGAGATACTTCACCAGTCTATAGTTCCAAGCTCTTGGAGCTTGCTTCAATCCATACAATGCTCTTCTCAACCTGCAAACAAAATTTGGATACCTGGAATCTATAAACCCTTGAGGTTGTTCCATGTATACCTCATCTGATATGTATCCATTCAAGAATGCATTTTTTATATCCAATTGACTTAGAGTCCATCCTTTTGAAGCTGCAATAGCAATGATTGTCCTTATAGTTGACATCTTAGCTATGGGATTGAATGTCTTATCATAATCTATGCCATAGGTCTGGGCATAGCCTTTCACCACCAATCTAGCTTTGTATCTGGCTATACTTCCATCTGTAAGCTTCTTCACTTTATAAACCCATTTATTTCCAATTACTTTCTTACCATTTGGTTTAGGAACAAGTTCCCATGTCTTGTTCTCCTCCAGTGCATTGAACTCTTCCTTCATTGCTTCTTCCCATTGCTTCTTACCTTTAGCTTCATCATAGTTCTGAGGTTCTTCATCATCTTTGACCATATATGCATAGTTCTTCTGAGTTATGTAAGAAGTATCATAAGAATACCTTTCTGGTTGTCTTCTAGTCCTGCTTGACCTTCTTGGTTCACATTCTTCATATGTGTCTGGATACACTTCTTCATCAAATATAAGAGCTTCTTCATTCCTTCTTGTTAATCCACTTCTGGATGTACTTGCTTGCATATAGTCTTCATCTCTATTCACCTGCACAATTGATTTTCCTTTCTCACATCTTCTTACCTCTTCTTCAAATTCTTCAGCTGTATTACTTTGATCTGCATACCAACTTTTCTGTTCATCAAATGTAACATCTCTAGAAACAATAAATTGTTTGGTTAGAGGATTCCACAATCTGTAACCCATCTGCTTTTCATCATAACCAATGAGCACATATTTTTCTGCCTTTGGTTCAAGTTTATGCCTAAGCTGTGATGGCACATAAGCATATGCAATTGATCCAAACACTCTACAATGATCTAGTGTTGGTTTCTTACCCCACCAAGCTTCATATGGAGTCATTCCATTAAGAGCTGCACATGGTAATCTATTCACAAGATATGTAGCTATATTTACAGCCTCAGCCCAAAGATAATTTGGACAATTCTTCTCCTTTAGCATAGCTCTAGCAAACTCAACCAAAGTCCTGTTCCTTCTTTCTGCTACACCATTTTGTTGTGGTGTATACCTGCAAGTTATTTCTCTCTTAATACTTGCATTCCAAAGATAATCATTGAACTCTTGGGAGAAATATTCTCCCCCTCCATCAGACCTCAGTCTCTTAAGCTTTTGACCTGTGACTCTCTCTGCATATGCATGAAAATGCTTGAAAGCTCCAAACACTTCTGATCTTTCCTTCAAAACATATAATGTTATCCATCTTGTAGCATCATCAATGAAAAGAACATAGTACCTTGAGCCACTGATAGATCCTTCTTTTGTTGGTCCCCATACATCTGTATGAATAAGCTCTAGTAATCCATCATGTTTGAATCCTTTCTTCTGAAATGGTAACCTGTGTGCTTTACCCATTTGACATGCTTCACATTTATAAACCATATGTTGACTTTGCACATTTGGTAATCCTAGTACAGACTGATTAGCAACCATAGCTTTAATTCCTCTTTCATTGAAATGACCTAATCTCTTATGCCAGAGATCAAGTTCTGTAATCACTGCTTCACCATGTGTGAGCAAAGCTTGACCAACGTTTCCTTGCACTCTTAAAGTAAAGAGTCTACCTTCTTTCTTACCAGAGACAATCTGATTATATCCATTCTCTGGATCTTCCACAAATACTCCTTCATTTGTAAACCTGACTTGAAAACCTTTTTCAACTATCTGTCCCACACTAATCAAGTTTTTAGGTATTGTAGGAACATACAAAACATTGGTTAGCAAATCTGCTCCACTCTTGCATTTCACTTTTCCAATTGAATGTACACTATGTCTTGTATTATCACCAGTTTGAACTGTGTGACTCGAAATACCTTTTTCCAATTCTGACATCAATTCTATGTTTCCTGACAAATGATTAGAACATCCAGAGTCAATGTAAAATACCTTTAGATCTTCTTTATCTGATGTGTTGATTGAGTTCATCATCAATGATGTATGACTTTCATTCTGTGTGTCATTTGCATAGTTGTAGTAGGTGGTGTTGTAGGATTGATTCTGTCCCCAACTTCTTCCTCCACCTCTACCATAGCCTCCTCTTTGACTTTGTCTACCTCTTTGAAAATTACTTTGATATCTTCCACCTCGACCTCTGCTATTGTTGTTTTGATTATGGTTTGATCCTTGTTGGTTGTGCCAACAGTCATGAGCCAAATGATTACTCAATCCACAGATCCAACAAGCCTTCTTGTTATTATTTTGATTACCTCTACCTCTTCCAAAACCTCTTGCTCTTCCTCTGCTAGTGCCTTTACCTCTTGCATAATAAGCTTGAGAACTAGACTCCTCTTCATCCTTTGCTTTACCTTTATCTCCTTTCTTCTTATTCTTCATGTACATTGCAGAACTTTGACCTTTATCTCCATCTCCCTTCAAGTCTTGCTCATATGTGAGCATCAAACCAAGCAACTGGTTCAAATCTGGAACATAATGATTTAATGAAAGTTCTGTTGATAAGACAAAAGGTTTCCACCTTTCATCCCCTCTCAAACCTGCAAGTAGCTGAGCAATCAATCTGTGATCTTCAACATCTTCATCTATGGATCCAAGACTATCTGCAAGATCCTTCATCTTAGTGACATAATCACTAATACTTTGACTTGGCTTCTTCTTGAATGTTGTAAACTCTGACCATAGACTTGCTTTCCTTGCTTTAGTAGTGCTTTGGAAATGATACTCCAATGCATTCCATATATCTTCAGATGATTCCAATCCTCTGATGTGTGGTAGCAAATGATCAGAGATTGTATTGTAGATGTAGGCTTTTGCACTTGCATCCTTCTTCTGCCAATGCTTTAAAGCATCAAGTTCCTCTTTCTTTGGTCGGCTTTCATCTTCAAATACTGGCTTCTCTTCTTCACCTGTTACATATACCATGAAATCCTTACTCATAAGTAAGGCTTCCATTCTCATTACCCATGCGGGGTAATTATCTCTGTCCAGTTTGTCAATGGAGATATGATCTGCCATAGTTCTTTTCTTTTGTTGCAACCTGTGAGCTTAAAGGATAAAGGATAATACCTTTTGAAGTTCTTTGTGTATGAGGATACTTCGAAAGTAATCTTTTGATGCCTTGTGTCTTCAAATGCTTCACCTTTGAAACTTTAATGGAAAACTTTCCAAAACTTCTTGTACCTTTGCCGTCTTCTTCTCTCGAGAATCTTTCTGCTCTGATACCACTTGTTGATGTATGAAACACCACAAGAAATGAATTAATGTGACACTAGAACACCTCTATGGTCACCATTAACTCATTGCCACTCCAAACTTTGAGAAATGATAGCCTAAAGTCAAAACTTTGCTTCTACAGAAATTTCTAGTTACCGAAATGACAAACCTTCAGTATTTTGCT
>CM035429.1:78548535-78558535 GCA_020310875.1 Ceratopteris richardii
GGGGTAAAGAGGTAATAACATATAAGCATATGTTCACATGAGTCTTCCTTTAAGTGAAGCCTAGATAATCCTTTGTCCATGCTAATCTTCAATGAGTCCAAGGGTCCAAGCCAATGTGTGTAGGCTTGTCTTGCACCAACAGCTCCCCCTCAAGCCAAACACTTTGGCTTAAGTCTTCTTCTTCATTCTTCAATTACTTCCTGCAATCCAATCATAGATTTGAATCTGCATAACTTGTTTCCATCCAATGCCTTTGTAAGCAAATCTGCACATTGCATATTAGTAGATACATATGTCAATTGTATATCTTTACTTAGCAATTTCTCTCTCACATAGTGGTAATGAACCTCTATGTGCTTTGTTCTGGCATGATAAATTGGGTTTGCTGCAAGGTGAAGAGAGCTAGTGTTGTCTCCAAATATAATAGGTGGTCTTGTGAAAAGACCTAACTCTGTATATAGAAGCTTCAACCAGATAGCTTCTTGAGTGGCATTGGAAAGCCCTCTATACTCTGCTTCAGTGGATGACAATGCCACTGTAGGTTGCTTCTTAGCTGACCAAGAGATAGGCTTATCTCCTGCAAAACAAATGTATCCTGAGGTGCTTCTCCTATCATCCTTGCATCCTGCCCAATCTGCATCTGAGTAAACTTTTATGTCAATATCTGATGTATAAGGAAAATACAAACCATGACTTTGTGTTCCCTTCAAATACTTCAAGATCTTCTTTGCTGCCTCTAGGTGAGGTACCCTTGGTTTGTGCATGAATTGACTAAGCACACTTACTCCATATGTTATGTCAATTCTTGTCAAGGTAGCATAGTTCAAGCTACCCACCATACTTTGGTATCCTGTAATGTCTTTGATTTCTTCTCCTTCATGAGCACTTAGCTTTTGGTTAACCTCCATTGGAGTAGTAGATACCTTAGCATCCTGCAAACCAAACTTCTTGACCATATCCTGTACATACTTCTTTTGAGTGATGTAGATACCTGTATCTGTATAGATCAATTCAAGACCTAGGAAATATTTTAGTAATCCAAGATCACTAATCTTGAATTCTTTCATCATCTGTCCTTTGATGTGTCTAATCCCATTGACATCATTACCTGTAATGATGATGTCATCAACATAAACACATAAGTAGATTACCTCTGTACTACTTCTCTTTATGAATAGAGAAGTGTCTGCTTTGCTCATCACAAATCCTTGGTCTTGGAGATAGGTGGTCAATCTGTAGTTCCATGCTCTAGGTGCCTGCTTCAAACCATACAGAGCCTTCTTCAATTTACAAACATAATGTACCTTTCTTGGATCTTCATAGCCAGGTGGTTGTGACATGTAGACTTCTTCAGATATCCATCCATTCAAGAATGCATTCTTCACATCCAATTGGTACATGTTCCAATTCTTGGATGCAGCTACACTCACCAAAACTCTGATAGTTGGCATCTTGGCCACAGGAGAAAATGTCTCCTCATAATCAATGCCTTGGGTTTGTGCAAAACCCTTGGCTACCAACCTAGCTTTGTACCTGTTAATTGTTCCATCTGAATTCTTCTTCAATTTGTAGATCCATCTGGATCCTATTACCTTCATGGAATCCTTCTTGGGTACCAAGTCCCAAGTATCACTCTCTTTGAGGGCTTCTATCTCCTCATCCATGGCTTCTCTCCATTCTGGCTTTGTAATTGCTTCTTCATAGGTACCTGGTTCTTCATTCAACAAGTCTTTTGCAAGATATACAGAATGTTTAGTTACAAGTGATGTGTCATACCCAAATCTGATAGGCTTCTTCTTCTCTCTCTGAGATCTCCTCATTGCTTGAGTAGAAGTTTCTGGCTTATCCTCTAATTGCTTCATCTTCATCTTTCCTTTGGATTTCCAAGCTTTGAATTCTTCAAGGTTTATTGTATCATCATCTGAGCTTGAATCTTCTTGCTGAGTTGGCTCTTCCTTGGTAAGCTTTGAAAAATCTTCCTCCATGTCATAGGGTAGACTCACTTTCCTGCATTCATTCTCATACCATGAGTCATTCTCATCAAATATGACATCTCTGCTTACCTTGAACCCTTTGTTTGTGGGGTTGTAGAATCTGTATCCCTTTTGGTTCAAATCATAACCAATGAAGATGCATTTCTCAGCCTTGGGGTCTAGCTTTCCTCTTACCTGTGAGGGAATATGCACATATGCTACACAACCAAAGATTTTGCAATGATCCAGAGAGGGTCTCTTACCATGCCATGCTTCATATGGTGTCATGCCATCAAGTGATTTGGATGGCAACCTATTGATGAGATAAGTGGCAGTGGATACACTCTCTGCCCATAGGTAATTTGGCAACCTTTTTTCATTGAGCATAGACCTAGCTGTTTCCACTATAAGTCTATTCCTTCTTTCTTCTACCCCATTTTGTTCAGGTGAGTACCTTGTAGTGATCTCCCTCTTGATGCCTCTTTCCTGCAAGAAATCTTCAAACTCATTGGAGAAGTATTCTCCTCCACCATCTGACCTTAGTCTCTTCAAGCTTCTACCTGTTTGATTCTCAACAAGTGCAAGATACCTCTTGAAACAATTAAACACTTCATCTTTATGCTTCATAAAATATAAAATGGTCCACCTGCTATAGTCATCAATAAAAGACACATAATATCTTGAACCAGAAATGGAAGGGTCCTTGCTAGGTCCCCAAACATCTGTGTGTACCAAGTCTAGGTAGTCTTCATGCATGAAACCTTTCCTTGAGTAGGGTAATCTGTGGGACTTACCAAATTGACATGATCCACATTTGTAAATCATGTGTTGCTTGGATACATTAGGTATCCCAAGCACACATTGATCCCTGCACATTTGCTTTAGAGTCCTTTCACCTATGTGCCCTAATCTTTTATGCCATATCTCTAACTCTGAAAGTGTCTGATCCTTGTAATTATACAAAGCAATGTTTTTTGTATCTTCTAGCTCAAATGTAAATAATCTACCTGATTTCTCCCCTTTGGCTATCCTTCTGAATCCTTGTTTTGGGTCCTCCACATATGCTCCATGTTGTGTGAATCTGACCTGCAAACCTTTCTCCACAATCTGACCAACACTCATTAAATTCTTAGTTATTGTTGGTACATAGAGTACCCTGCTTAATAGGTTCTGATTACCATCACATGTCTTCACATTTCCAATTTTGACAACAGAGTGCTTAGTGTCATCACCTGTTTGTACCTGATGTTTGCCCTTGGGCTCTTCCAAATAAGAAAGTAGTGCTACATTGCCAGCTACATGGTTAGAACATCCTGAGTCAATGTAAAATAAATGATCATCATTTGTACCTATCTTGGAGGTCATGTTCATGATCAATAAGGAGTCATCCTGCTCCTCTGTGTAGTTGTTGTAGTCTCTTCTATTTCTGAATCCACCTTGGTAGTTTCCATTGTGGTTGTTGTTGTAGTTGTTGTTGTATTGGTTGTTGTACCCATTGTAGCTTTGATGTTGGTTGAATCTGCCTCTCCCTTGAGAGTATCCACCTCTTGAGTAGCCTCTTCCTCTCTGATTCTTGTAGTTCTTGTAGCATTCATCTGTGGTATGGTTGGACAATCCACATATGTTGCATGGTGATGAGTTGTAGGGTCTCCCGCTACCTGACTTACCTCCTCTGCCTCTTCCTCTAGATGACCTACCTCTCCCTGCATAATTAGCTTGAGAGGTAGAGCCTTCTTCATCCTGTTTCTTCTTGCCTTTATCTTTAACTTTCTTATCAGTATAGAGAGCAGAGGGGTTATTACCTTTTGATTGATCTCCAGCCTTGGTGAACTTTGCTTCATGTGTAAATAGTTGGCCCATGAGTGTTGTGAGATCAGGGGTATGCATGTCCATGTAGAGGTCCATTGCAGTGGTGAAACTTTCCCACTTATCAGCTGCCTTGAGTCCATTTGTCACTTGCCTGACTATTTGCTCCTCTTCAATTTCCTCTCCAATGCTTGCTAGTTGGTCTGCCACATCTTTGATCTTTGTCACATACTCTGAGACTGATTGCTTTGGCTGCTTCCTAAGGGTTGTGAACTCAATCCATAATTGGTTCTTCCTAGCCCTTGTGTTGGAAGAAAAATAGTTTGACAATGTTTCCCAAGTCTCTTGGGAAGTCTTACAGTTCCTTACATGAGGTAAAAGAAAGTCAGATATAGAGTTTAAGAGATAAGACCTTGCCAAAGCATCCTTTGCACACCATTGGTTAAGTCTTTCATGCTCATCCTTTGTAGGTAGTCCTCTAGTCTTGAATGAGGGCAACTCCTCATCTCCTGATATGTATCCAAATAGACTTCTCCCTTGTAGATAGGTCTTCATTCTCAATGACCAAGCTTGATAATTGTTTCTGTCCAATTTGTCAATGAAGGAAGGGAAACCATCACCCATGTTTACCTTCTTTGCTCTGATACCACTGTTGAGAGTGATGGATGGATGCACTCAGGAAATCAGTTGGTGCTGCAAAACCTGCTTCACACCTGCCCTCTTTTCCCTTCAGATTTACTTAGTACACTTGCTTAGCTTCCAAATGACACAAAGAAACCATATATGTACTTTGGAAATGGTTTGGGTAATGATCAAACCAAAACAGATAACTTTGTACTTCAAAAATCAAGCAAAACCTTCTATTCCTGTAGTGATATCTGCTCAGACTTTTACTCAGTGTGTCCAGCACACTTAAAATTGGAACAATTCCTTTTGGGAGTAATAATGTACCTTAGTAAGCTACCAATCACAAGTGAAATCACTTCAATTGATAAACTATGCACTGAGAAATAAGTTTAGCAAAATTATAATCACCCCCGACTTTTCAGGAACTCTGCAGACAAATACCAGTGTGCACCTCGACTCGCTTTTCTCCCAAATGGCTGAATGAAATCCTTTAAAATTTTGTACGCTTGTAGTAGACTTTGAGCTGGTTCCAATGAGCTATAGAACACTTAATTTGGTTCAGTAGATCCAGAGAAATGCTCCTTTGAAGATGACAGACTTGAAGTAGAACACTCAGACAAAACAGAGATGATGAATGTATACTTCTATTGATAAATGTGTTTGTACAGTCTCATTAGCTTGCCAAGCACAACTAAATGAGGTATTGTGGTGTTGGCTATAGAGTAACCTTCACACACAATGAATTACAATGAAATTTTGCCTCGGGGAGTGAGCTAGAGTGAGAGTATATCCCGCGACTTTTTACTTCATCTTTTATAGGAGTTTTTGAGATCATTTGAATTTGAAATTCAAACTTAGGCTCCCTTGAATCTCTCCTCTAAAAGTAGGGAGATATTCTCTCCATCTCAACATTCAAATTTCCACGACTCTAGAAGTAGGTGGATGACTTAAAGTGATTACAAACAAATGATAAGTCACTTAGACTTTTACAAGGGGTAAAGAGGTAATAACATATAAGCATATGTTCACATGAGTCTTCCTTTAAGTGAAGCCTAGATAATCCTTTGTCCATGCTAATCTTCAATGAGTCCAAGGGTCCAAGCCAATGTGTGTAGGCTTGTCTTGCACCAACAGCTCCCCCTCAAGCCAAACACTTTGGCTTAAGTCTTCTTCTTCATTCTTCAATTACTTCCTGCAATCCAATCATAGATTTGAATCTGCATAACTTGTTTCCATCCAATGCCTTTGTAAGCAAATCTGCACATTGCATATTAGTAGATACATATGTCAATTGTATATCTTTACTTAGCAATTTCTCTCTCACATAGTGGTAATGAACCTCTATGTGCTTTGTTCTGGCATGATAAATTGGGTTTGCTGCAAGGTGAAGAGAGCTAGTGTTGTCTCCAAATATAATAGGTGGTCTTGTGAAAAGACCTAACTCTGTATATAGAAGCTTCAACCAGATAGCTTCTTGAGTGGCATTGGAAAGCCCTCTATACTCTGCTTCAGTGGATGACAATGCCACTGTAGGTTGCTTCTTAGCTGACCAAGAGATAGGCTTATCTCCTGCAAAACAAATGTATCCTGAGGTGCTTCTCCTATCATCCTTGCATCCTGCCCAATCTGCATCTGAGTAAACTTTTATGTCAATATCTGATGTATAAGGAAAATACAAACCATGACTTTGTGTTCCCTTCAAATACTTCAAGATCTTCTTTGCTGCCTCTAGGTGAGGTACCCTTGGTTTGTGCATGAATTGACTAAGCACACTTACTCCATATGCTATGTCAATTCTTGTCAAGGTAGCATAGTTCAAGCTACCCACCATACTTTGGTATCCTGTAATGTCTTTGATTTCTTCTCCTTCATGAGCACTTAGCTTTTGGTTAACCTCCATTGGAGTAGTAGATACCTTAGCATCCTGCAAACCAAACTTCTTGACCATATCCTGTACATACTTCTTTTGAGTGATGTAGATACCTGTATCTGTATAGATCAATTCAAGACCTAGGAAATATTTTAGTAATCCAAGATCACTAATCTTGAATTCTTTCATCATCTGTCCTTTGATGTGTCTAATCCCATTGACATCATTACCTGTAATGATGATGTCATCAACATAAACACATAAGTAGATTACCTCTGTACTACTTCTCTTTATGAATAGAGAAGTGTCTGCTTTGCTCATCACAAATCCTTGGTCTTGGAGATAGGTGGTCAATCTGTAGTTCCATGCTCTAGGTGCCTGCTTCAAACCATACAGAGCCTTCTTCAATTTACAAACATAATGTACCTTTCTTGGATCTTCATAGCCAGGTGGTTGTGACATGTAGACTTCTTCAGATATCCATCCATTCAAGAATGCATTCTTCACATCCAATTGGTACATGTTCCAATTCTTGGATGCAGCTACACTCACCAAAACTCTGATAGTTGGCATCTTGGCCACAGGAGAAAATGTCTCCTCATAATCAATGCCTTGGGTTTGTGCAAAACCCTTGGCTACCAACCTAGCTTTGTACCTGTTAATTGTTCCATCTGAATTCTTCTTCAATTTGTAGATCCATCTGGATCCTATTACCTTCATGGAATCCTTCTTGGGTACCAAGTCCCAAGTATCACTCTCTTTGAGGGCTTCTATCTCCTCATCCATGGCTTCTCTCCATTCTGGCTTTGTAATTGCTTCTTCATAGGTACCTGGTTCTTCATTCAACAAGTCTTTTGCAAGATATACAGAATGTTTAGTTACAAGTGATGTGTCATACCCAAATCTGATAGGCTTCTTCTTCTCTCTCTGAGATCTCCTCATTGCTTGAGTAGAAGTTTCTGGCTTATCCTCTAATTGCTTCATCTTCATCTTTCCTTTGGATTTCCAAGCTTTGAATTCTTCAAGGTTTATTGTATCATCATCTGAGCTTGAATCTTCTTGCTGAGTTGGCTCTTCCTTGGTAAGCTTTGAAAAATCTTCCTCCATGTCATAGGGTAGACTCACTTTCCTGCATTCATTCTCATACCATGAGTCATTCTCATCAAATATGACATCTCTGCTTACCTTGAACCCTTTGTTTGTGGGGTTGTAGAATCTGTATCCCTTTTGGTTCAAATCATAACCAATGAAGATGCATTTCTCAGCCTTGGGGTCTAGCTTTCCTCTTACCTGTGAGGGAATATGCACATATGCTACACAACCAAAGATTTTGCAATGATCCAGAGAGGGTCTCTTACCATGCCATGCTTCATATGGTGTCATGCCATCAAGTGATTTGGATGGCAACCTATTGATGAGATAAGTGGCAGTGGATACACTCTCTGCCCATAGGTAATTTGGCAACCTTTTTTCATTGAGCATAGACCTGGCTGTTTCCACTATAAGTCTATTCCTTCTTTCTGCTACCCCATTTTGTTCAGGTGAGTACCTTGTAGTGATCTCCCTCTTGATGCCTCTTTCCTGCAAGAAATCTTCAAACTCATTGGAGAAGTATTCTCCTCCACCATCTGACCTTAGTCTCTTCAAGCTTCTACCTGTTTGATTCTCAACAAGTGCAAGATACCTCTTGAAACAATTAAACACTTCATCTTTATGCTTCATAAAATATAAAATGGTCCACCTGCTATAGTCATCAATAAAAGACACATAATATCTTGAACCAGAAATGGAAGGGTCCTTGCTAGGTCCCCAAACATCTGTGTGTACCAAGTCTAGGTAGTCTTCATGCATGAAACCTTTCCTTGAGTAGGGTAATCTGTGGGACTTACCAAATTGACATGATCCACATTTGTAAATCATGTGTTGCTTGGATACATTAGGTATCCCAAGCACACATTGATCCCTGCACATTTGCTTTAGAGTCCTTTCACCTATGTGCCCTAATCTTTTATGCCATATCTCTAACTCTGAAAGTGTCTGATCCTTGTAATTATACAAAGCAATGTTTTTTGTATCTTCTAGCTCAAATGTAAATAATCTACCTGATTTCTCCCCTTTGGCTATCCTTCTGAATCCTTGTTTTGGGTCCTCCACATATGCTCCATGTTGTGTGAATCTGACCTGCAAACCTTTCTCCACAATCTAACCAACACTCATTAAATTCTTAGTTATTGTTGGTACATAGAGTACCCTGCTTAATAGGTTCTGATTACCATCACATGTCTTCACATTTCCAATTTTGACAACAGAGTGCTTAGTGTCATCACCTGTTTGTACCTGATGTTTGCCCTTGGGCTCTTCCAAATAAGAAAGTAGTGCTACATTGCCAGCTACATGGTTAGAACATCCTGAGTCAATGTAAAATAAATGATCATCATTTGTACCTATCTTGGAGGTCATGTTCATGATCAATAAGGAGTCATCCTGCTCCTCTGTGTAGTTGTTGTAGTCTCTTCTATTTCTGAATCCACCTTGGTAGTTTCCATTGTGGTTGTTGTTGTAGTTGTTGTTGTATTGGTTGTTGTACCCATTGTAGCTTTGATGTTGGTTGAATCTGCCTCTCCCTTGAGAGTATCCACCTCTTGAGTAGCCTCTTCCTCTCTGATTCTTGTAGTTCTTGTAGCATTCATCTGTGGTATGGTTGGACAATCCACATATGTTGCATGGTGATGAGTTGTAGGGTCTCCCGCTACCTGACTTACCTCCTCTGCCTCTTCCTCTAGATGACCTACCTCTCCCTGCATAATTAGCTTGAGAGGTAGAGCCTTCTTCATCCTGTTTCTTCTTGCCTTTATCTTTAACTTTCTTATCAGTATAGAGAGCAGAGGGGTTATTACCTTTTGATTGATCTCCAGCCTTGGTGAACTTTGCTTCATGTGTAAATAGTTGGCCCATGAGTGTTGTGAGATCAGGGGTATGCATGTCCATGTAGAGGTCCATTGCAGTGGTGAAACTTTCCCACTTATCAGCTGCCTTGAGTCCATTTGTCACTTGCCTGACTATTTGCTCCTCTTCAATTTCCTCTCCAATGCTTGCTAGTTGGTCTGCCACATCTTTGATCTTTGTCACATACTCTGAGACTGATTGCTTTGGCTGCTTCCTAAGGGTTGTGAACTCAATCCATAATTGGTTCTTCCTAGCCCTTGTGTTGGAAGAAAAATAGTTTGACAATGTTTCCCAAGTCTCTTGGGAAGTCTTACAGTTCCTTACATGAGGTAAAAGAAAGTCAGATATAGAGTTTAAGAGATAAGACCTTGCCAAAGCATCCTTTGCACACCATTGGTTAAGTCTTTCATGCTCATCCTTTGTAGGTAGTCCTCTAGTCTTGAATGAGGGCAACTCCTCATCTCCTGATATGTATCCAAATAGACTTCTCCCTTGTAGATAGGTCTTCATTCTCAATGACCAAGCTTGATAATTGTTTCTGTCCAATTTGTCAATGAAGGAAGGGAAACCATCACCCATGTTTACCTTCTTTGCTCTGATACCACTGTTGAGAGTGATGGATGGATGCACTCAGGAAATCAGTTGGTGCTGCAAAACCTGCTTCACACCTGCCCTCTTTTCCCTTCAGATTTACTTAGTACACTTGCTTAGCTTCCAAATGACACAAAGAAACCATATATGTACTTTGGAAATGGTTTGGGTAATGATCAAACCAAAA
>CM035429.1:78568535-78736035 GCA_020310875.1 Ceratopteris richardii
GAGAAACAGCAACGTTTACGTAGTGGCTGATGAGACTCGATGTTACCGAATCCTCAACGACTCGTTTGTTAATGTTCCATCAGTGGGAGCGCTCAAAGTCTTTGTCAGGAAGTGCATCTTTGTATCTGTATAAGTTCTGTGAATGAAATGCATCTTGCAGTTTCACATCAAACAAAACCATTAACTTAATTTGTGATTAACAGCGATCTTATGAGGTAGACATCTCAATGTGTGTTGCTATTTGTTTCAATTTTTTTCTCTTACCTACTGTAGTGTGTGCGTTCAGCTTACAGGGCGGATGTGCATGGAAAGGTATTGTCTTGTCAATATCCAGGAGAACAAGCCATTTGATCATTAAAGAGCTTTCTTTAAGGCACCTCAAGCCTGAAAGAATCTGTTTATAATTGCAAGGTTTTGCATGTCATTGCCACGGGACTTTCAGCTCAATCGCAATATATAAAATTAAATGCGGTCTTTTAATAGTAGTATGGACATCAATATATGTATGTCTATGTGGAGTTTTCAAACCAAGTGCTACTTTGATTGCTTTTTTAGAAATGGTGTTTACATTAATCTCTTTTAGCGTTGGTGCCAATCGTGTGAATGTATCGCCCACTATGATGATGTGATGAAGCTTCCATCTATATTTAAAACCTTGCAGATATTCAAGATCCCATTTTAATTGTTGTGTATATTCATCTTGAAGCTTCAAAATATGTTTCCTTGTATGGATAAAGAGTTAATCTTGGTCACTTGGAATATAAGTAAGTACTATATGCTCACATCTCTTATTAAAGCCGACGGTGTTATTCTTAGATCTTTTGATTCTTTAAATAATTTAAGAGTTTAGTGTACGTATGCCAAATCTAATGGAAAAAACATGCGGAGTTCAGTGTACATTTCCTTCGTTCATTCTGTCGAGAACTTAAATATTTCAATACAAAAAAGTCAGTTTATCACATTTGGTAGCTCAAAACCAAAATATATAACAAATAAAGCACACCAATAAAAAAGCTTCTCATCCTATTTCCTTATTTTATCTAATCAGAGTTTGTAGAGAAAGATGAAGGAATCTATTATTTCCCAATGAGTCTTGAGACATCATTTTCATACGATCTGGCTTTTAAAAATTTTAGAAGAAATGCAATTCCTTTCCAAAGGGAGAGGATTCTGGGTTATCTTGATATAAAAAGGGTAATAAATGAGTTTGGAAATCAGTGCATGCTCAACTGATAACTACAATTGGACCTACATCTCTCTCTCTCTCTCTCTCTCTCTCTCTCTCTCTCTCTCTCTCTCTCTCTCTCTCTCTCCACACACACACACACACACATACACATCTTTCACAACACACAAGCAAACGTGAATCCCATCTTTCCATTCGGTAGTTCCATGATGACAGAATTCTCTCCTGCTTCACCCAAAAACTGCAGTAAAGACTGGAGATACAGCAACGTTTTCATGTTACCATATCCTCAACCTATCGTTTGTTAATGTTCCATCAGTGGGGGCGCTCACCGTCTTTGTCAGGAAGTGCATATTTGTATCAGTATAATTTCTGTGAATGAAATATTGCATCCTGCGATTTCGCATCAAACAAAGCCATTAACTTAATTAATTTGTGATTAACAGCGATATTATGAGGTAGACATGTCAATGTGCGTTGCTATTTGTTATGAATTTTTTCTCTTACCTACTGTAATGTGTGCGTCCAGCTTACAGGGACGGATGTGCACAGAAAGGTATTGCATTGTCAATGTCCAGGAGAACAAGCCATTTGATCAGTAGGGAGCTTTGTTTAAGGCGCCCCCAAGCCTCAAAGAATATGTTAATGATGGCCAGCTTTTGCATGCCATTGTCACGGGAGTTATACAATACATTCGTTGCCTTATCCATGTCCATTCGCGACAAACAAAACGTGAAATAGGTTGAAGCTTTTTCTTTTCTTTTCCTTTTTTTCTTTTCGGAGAGTAAAATGAATTGGAAACACACTCACACACCCAACCTGTTAAGACTTCCTCCCAAAAACTCAAAGCGACAAACCACTAGGCTATGCGGGCTTGGACAGGCTGAAGCATTTTCATATAGTAATCATGAACATAAGATTAAGTGAAATAAGAGCATACCTCATTTTCATGCACAGTAAATGTATCTGATTGGGTAATAGAGTTTTTGTTGATGAAAATGTTTAGTTAATTGAACGTTCAAAGCATGTGAGTTGCATGACATAAGTACATTACTCTTGTTTCCTATAGTGTGTAGAACTCCAAGGGAATAGACCAACAGACAGAGTTGAGAGAAAAATGCAGACAAAGATAGATATAGACTGAGAGATAGAGAACTCAAATTCTCAGATTGCCAAGCATAATGCAGTTACAACGATGGTGTTGTCCACCCATGTGCTCCCAATGTGGAGCTTAGATGGAGATCTAGACAGACTCTAGATGAAGGGCTTGCTAGTTCGCAATACTATGTAAAGCGCCATGTGGGTCGTGCTTATATAGCTTTTACAAGGGGAATTGGTAAATATAAACATGTTGGAACATCAAGCTTTCATTATGCTTGAGGAGGACATGTTGTTCATCAAATTTATCAGTTGGATGGTTCCATATATATGCCTTGAAGAATAGCACTTATGTGCACATATTTTCTTTGTATTAATTGGTTGATCACTTATGATCATTTCTTGTAAGGGTCAAGGTATTTACCTTTGTAAAAGCAAAGTGTAAAAGGCCTAAAAGCCACGAGTTAGAAGTGGTTGAGATTGATGCTCAATCAATCAATCAAGAAGTAGATGTGACTTCAACTTTCTCTTTTCCTAGATCATAGGAAAAGATTCCAATTAATTTAAGCTATCAAACCGCCTAAACACGAATTTGAATTCATGAACAAAAGGCATGGTCATATCATCAGGATTCTATATAAAGACTCTAGATCATTTGTACATTAAGTATATTGTTGATTTGAAGCAATAGATATATTCTTTGATCATTGCTTGGTGCCATTTTCTGTTCTCTGCTCCTTCTTCCTCAGACTTAGACAACTTGTAGAGATTGTTGTTCTCGCTATAGAGCTCCCAGCCCAATGTTTAAGAATTCGTTTGAAAAGTTTGTCTAGTTTATGTGTATAAATTTGCAAGTCATACGGTCCTTTATTTTCAGAGGTATTCAAGCTTTTCAATGTTGAGGTCATTCTCTCCACATCATTGAAAAATTGGGATGACACTAGTTTAGTGTTAAGGTGATTGCTCCTTCTATAGTTGTTATAAATTAGGGATTTTATGCATTATAGCACACAAACTCATGTATGCAACTACCTTAAGAGAAAGTTTTCCAATTGTTACTGTGCTGGCTGCTCTCAGTGTTTGAAGTCACAACTTCCATCCATTTTTAGAAGGTTTTTGTGAGGGTGCAAGTTATTTGTTTTGCATCAACTTGTTCTTGTTGATGTTCCAAAGTACCAATTGGGTTTTATTGCACTATTCACAAGCTTACAAGGTCTACTTTACATATCCAAAGAGCTACGGTTGATCCTATGCAAGTTTGCTAGACCAACTTCACCACTTGATAACTCAACCCTCCAAGCCTCTCCAAGCTTCTCCAACTTTTCTTTCAGTGGTATCAAATCAAGTCCAAGATGGGAGATGGCTTTCCATCAATGATTGAGAAGCTTGATAGACACAATTATGCTGCTTGGAAAATCAAAATGGAGGTTTATTTGCATGGAAAAAACCTATATGGGATTGTATCAAGTGATGAAGCAATGCCTATTCCAAGACCCAACGGAGGATCTACTCAAGAGGAAATAGATAGGCTCACACTTTGGTGTGCAAGGGATGCTCAAGCAAGGTCATACATACTCAACTCTGTCTCTAATTTTCTATTTCCACATATTATAGGATGCAAGCCATCTCAAGAGACTTGGGATGCCTTAGAGACTGTCTTTTTTGCTAGTACAAAAGCAAGGAAGAACCATCTTTTGGAATGAGTTCAACTAGATGAAGAAGAGTCCTTTTCTTACGATTTGGCTTTTAAAAAGTTTAGAAGAGATTCAATTACTTCCCAAACCGAGAGGGTTCTGGGTTATCGTGACATAAAAGGGTTAATAAATGAGATTAGAAATTAGTGCATGCTCAACTTATAACTACAATTGAACCTTCATCTGTCTCTTTCTCTCTCTCTCTTTGTCACACATACACATCTTTCAAAGACATAAGCAAACGTGAATCCCATCTTTCTATTCGGTTCTTCCATGATGACGAAAAGTCTCTCCTACTTCAAACAAAAACTGCAGCAAAGACTTGACATAGTGGCTGATGAGATTCTATGTTAGCATATCCTCAACGAATCGTTTGTTAATGCTACATCAGTGGGAGCGCTCAACGTCTTTGTCAGGAAGTGCATATTTCTATCCGTATAGTTTTTGTGAATGAAATATTGCATCTTGCGCTTTCACATCAAACAAAACCATTAACTTAATTTGTGATTAACAGCGATATTTTGAGGTAGGCATGTCCATGTGCGTTGCTAATTGTTTCGATTTTTCTCTCTTACCTACTGTAATGTGTGCGTTCAGCTTACAGGTCCGGATGTGCATTGACAATGTCCAGGAGAACAAGCCATTGGATCATTAAAGAGCTTTCTTTAAGGCACTTCAAGCCTGAAAGAATATGTGTATGATTTCAAGCTTTTGCATGCCATTGTCATGGGAGCTTTACAATACATTTGCTGCACTATCCATGTCCATTCACGTCAAACAAAACGTAAAATAGGTTGAAGCTTTTTCAATATAATGGAAGTTCGACCTTAGCCTACTCTCCTCGATTTGAATTAAATAAAAGGAAAAGAAAAGTACAAGTGAAGGGGACTAGTGCCCATGAGACTCCCAATTCCCATAGAGCAGGTTGAAGCTTTTTGATATAGTATTAACGAACAGAAGATTAAGTGAAATAAGAGCATACCTCGTTTCATGCACAGTAAATATATGTGATTGGGTAATAAATTTTTTGCTGATGAAAATGGTTAGTTATTTGAACGTTGAAAGCGTGTGAATTGCATGACATAAGTACATTACTCTTCTTTCCTACGGTGTGTAAGGTTTCTGGTACTTGATGTTCATAAAAGGGAACTGTTGAATCCTCATCAATATAATCTTCCAATTCCAAGGACATCGATATACACGTTATTATTGTCTTCCTTCAGCTCAATAGCAACATATAAGAATAAACGCGCTATTTAACACTGGTAGGAACATCAATCTATGGATGCCAATATGAAGTTTTCAAACCAGGTGCTTAATGATTGCTTCTTTAGAAATGGTGCTTACATTAATCTCTTCTAGTTTTGGTGGCAATGGTCTGAATGTATTGCCCACAGTGCCATGGACCCAATTGAAGAGCTTGGAAGGTCATTTCATCATTTTCAAACACCAAGAAAACATGGTTGGCCTGCAAAAAAGTGGCACTTCCTTACACTACAACATATCGAGGGAATACCAATGGTCAGTGTACCGACAGTCAACTGTCGACGTCGGTATACCCCTCGGAGAATTTGGGAAAGCTGTTTTGCCTCGGAAAGACAGCGTCGGTATGAGCGTCGGTATACGCCTCGGTATTCTTTTGGAACTACTGACACTTATATCGACGCTCATACTGACGCTCTCTTTTTAACCGAGCCCGAACCCGAAATTCGTCATTCTGAGCATTTTGAATCTGGAGCTTCTCCTTTTAGGTTTGCGCACGCCAACAACAGAGATCTCTGTTTGTCATCCTCTCTCTCTCTCTCTCTCCCTCTCCCTCCCTTCCCTCTCTCTCTCTCTCTCTCCCTCTCTCTCTCTCTCCCTCTCTCCCTCCCTTCCCTCTCTTTCTCACTCTCTCTCTCTCCCTCCCTCTCTCTCTCACTATCTCTCTCTCTCTCTCTCTCTCTCCCTCTCTCTCTCTCACTCTCTCTCCCTCCTTCTCTCTCTCTCTCTCTAAACAGACCTCTATCTTTATAGATCTGAAGTTTTGGTAAGTAGATCGCACATATTGTAAAACTCTTTTTTCTTTTTCTATGTTTTTTCTTTACTAATATGTTCTTTGTTTGGTTTTGCAAGAGATTTTGAGATCAAATCTTTGGAAATTCGACGAAGAAGAACTTCAAGTGGATTTTGCCGACCGTGATTCAAACAATTCTCTCTCTTTCCCTCTCCTTCCCTCTCTCTCTCTAAACAAACCTCTATTTTCATAGATCTGACGCTTTGGTAAGTAGATCCCACATATTGTATCACTCTGTTTTTCTTCTTTATGTTTTTGCTTTTATAATATCTTCTCTCTTTAGTTTTGCAGAAAAATTACATCAATTTAAGTAAGACATATATCACTCTTTTATCTTTGTTTATATTTTTGTTTCCTAACATCGATCTTCTCTCTTTATTTTTGTTTGAGAGAGAGAAAGGGATATGCATATGCATACATACATGCATATGCATACATACATGCATATGCATACATACATGCATATGCATACATGCATGCATGCATATGCATACATACATGCATGCATATGCATACATGCATGCATATGCATACATACATGCATGCATATGAATACATGCATGCATATGTATACATACATGCATGCATATGCATATGTATACATACATGCATGCATATGCATATGTATACATACATGCATGCATATGCATACATACATACATGCATGCATGCATATGAATACATGCATATGCATACATGCATGCATATGCATACATGCATGCATATGAATACATGCATGCATATGCATACATACATGCATGCATACATGCATGCATGCATGCATATGCATACATGCATGCATGCATATGCATACACGCATGCATGCATATGCATACACGCATGCATGCATGCATGCATATGCATACATACATGCATGCATATGGATACATACATGCATGCATATGCATACATACATGCATGCATATGCATACATACATGCATGCATATGCATACATACATACATGCATGCATATGCATGCATGCATGCATATGCATACATGCATGCATATGCATACATACATGCATACATGCATGCATATGAATACATGCATGCATATGTATACATACATGCATGCATATGTATACATACATGCATGCATATGCATATGTATACATACATGCATGCATATGCATACATACATACATGCATGCATGCATGCATATGAATACATGCATATGCATACATGCATGCATATGCATACATGCATGCATATGCATACATGCATGCATATGCATACATACATGCATGCATATGCATACTGTTGACAGTATAAGGGAAGAAGCAAGTACGGACACACATGCAGATCTAGCACTGAGGCAACCCTTCATTTTTTTCAAAACCCTCACATCATTTTAAAGTGATTCTCATCACTACAAACCCTTGTAAATATCATTTCACCTTTTTGTAGCTCCATTTTGTACAAGCCGAGGAGTCCTCGAGCTTGGGAAGCCTTAGAAGTAGTTGCCTGTCAATTTTCATAATTTTTAGATCTCGTTTGGGCCCTCAAATAAGCCCTGGAACCTAATTTTTAACTAGGCCGGACACTAGGTCTGGACAGGGCCAAAGCTAGTCAAAAACTATAAATAGAGCTAGAGAGCTCATTTTTGAGGCTAGCTTCTTGTAGTTTGAGCTTGTATAAGAACTTTCTTGTAATAGAAGTGATTCCATTGTCTTACTCTCTTTGTTCTTGCCGTGTGTGCGCGTGTGCGTGTATGTGTGTGCATGCTTGTGTGCTTCCCACTCACGCACTTGTGCTTCCACTTGCTCGTGGTCTTCATACCATCCTCACGTCTTCCCGGATTGACATTAAAGGAGGTGCTACTCATCACTGAGCTACACCAAATTTTGGCGCCGTTGCCGGGGATCGAGCTTTGAGGACGAGCGTGTGATGGTAAGACGTAGAGAGGATGCGTTGGAATGGTAAGTAGTAGGTAAATTTCTGATTTTTTTCCATCTCCATCTTCATCTTCACCTCATTCTCCATTTCCACCTCCACCTCCTTCTCCACTACATATCCCCTCTTCCCTATCATTCCCTCATTTGTTGTGTGCGAGTTTGAGAGAGAGCAATTGTGCGTGCTTGTCTTTGTGTGTTTTTTGCATGTTTCTTGCAGGTGGCAGCTCCATCATCATCTCCAGCAAGCTCAGCAGGTACAGAAATTGTCTGCACAGTCCCCGAGGCGTTGAGCTCGAGCTATCGCGACACTCCGAAAATTTCACCCAATCACGATTCTGAGTGCACCACGACACTGCGCATGCCTAGAGCTCCCAGGATCACTAGATAGAACAGAAAAATTCACCATATCCCGAGCTATCGCGACACCTCGAGGTATCACGACACCTCACGAGCTATCGCGACACTTCGACCTATCGCGACACTTCCACCTATCGCGACACCTCGACCCGACCTATCGCGATACACGGCCTTTAACGCATGAAAAGTTAGGGTTAATTTTGAGTGAATTGAAGGGTAGTTGAGCTTAATTTTAGGCACCTTGGTATAACTTTAGAACCTTGGAAGTGGGCAAAAGACCTAGAAACCAGAGAGGGATCTCCTGAACCCTGAGAGCCTGTTTTGACCCTATAGTGCCTGAATGGTCATAACTTGACCATACGAACTCCGATTGATGAGATTTTGGTCTCGTTGGAAAGCTCGTTGAGAATCCTACGTGGACCTCGACTGGTTTTTGGAAGGATCATATGCGGAGTTTTAGAACATGCAATTTTAAGTTGACCTTTAGGTGGAACTAAGTTGTTCTCAGATTCAGGGGGTATAGTGAGTTACTCCAGGGGGACTAAAATTATTGAAGTGTGTCTTTCAATTACTTGTGGCAATAGAGCTATACTAACGGGTGAGCTTTTGCAGGAACTTGGTGTGCGCTCAAGGCAATCCAAAGCAAGCTAGCAAGGGTGAGTACCAAGCGTGGGAGAAGGCTTCCTGGGCTTGTGTAGCAGTCTGGTCAACCAGCTAATTGAGGTTGGAAGATCTCTCAACCCTCCTTTGTCAATTCCTAGCCTAGGCTAAGTACGACTTAGGTGTGGAAATTAATTAGGGAAACGTTAGGCACGAATCAAGTCCAAGAGTATTAATCAACCAAGTGCAAGAAGTAAATAGGTCTTAAGTGCGAAAACCCTAAGGGACAAAAGGTAAACAGGAATCGATCACTTATCAAGTGCGGAAATTCACTTAAGTACTCCTGACGACGAAATTTCAGACAAGACTATAACCATAATATTCAACTAAAAAGAACAAAGTGATTGGTGCAAAATCAACCTGCAACGAGAGTGTGCTTGGGTTCCAGGGGGTAAATAAATCAGGCATATGAACCTTAGATCAGGCAGACACTTAGGCCGAGATAGACAAAGCCTCAGATCTTCTGAAGCTAGTGTCAATCACACTGCCAGGTCTTGGGCCCAGCAGTTGAGTGATTACCCATACACTCCCAGATCAGAAACAAGTGATTCGGAGATGTCCTATCACATGGAGAGACCAGTAGGTAGTTCAGGGTTGGCTTATCTAGAAAAGCCAGAGGGGCCTTATAAGACTCAATTGGAATATATCAGGACGAATCGTCTAGGTGCTCGCATCTACGAAGACGGACTGAGAAGATCGGTGGTCCAGATTAAGAACCCCGATCAACCCCATGGAATAGACCACCCGGTAGTCAAGTTTGAGAACGGAGCATACCTAGATAAAGAGGGGACTATATATGTAGTCACCACTCTTCCTGATAGAACTGATGAGTTTGGAAATGTGATTGCGGAGACCGACATGGGTGATATAGAGCAAGGGAACTTAGAGAGAGAGCCAAGAACTCCCCGTGGTAAATCTGTCTTGACCAGAATCATGACTCCAGAGTGGATTCCACAGGATAATAAAAGCATAGATCTGCTTTTAAATCGAGAAACCGATGAGGCTTTTTGGAGATATAAATCTTCTCAATCTCAGGAAGTGAGTGCCCTCACAATCTATGAGTTTAAAGACCCTGATAGCCCAGATCAAGTAACCTACCTAGACAATGCATCAGAGAGAATCTTCGTGGTCACTGAGCATGGCAGACATGCCTACACATGGAAGGGAGAATTTGTTTTTCCCCAACCAAGGTCTAATGTGTCCTTTGGTCACCAAGGAGCTGGGACCTCCCAAGCTCATGGGGCTCAGAGAGATAGAAGTAGAGACAAACCTGAGGTAAGTTTCGCCAACTCCCTGGGAAGGGAAAGAACGGGAACAGAAAGGAATAGGGTAGAACCTGAGAGACATAGAACCCCATGGAATCACCGGGACATTGATGATTTTCCTTTGCCAAGGCCGAGAGAACACACTAGGACCCTACGACCAACTCAACTGGTGAAGTCCATGAAGAATTATTTCGATGGCACGGGAGACCCTTATGACCATGTGGCAGAATTTCGACAAGTGTTGAAAGCTGAACAGGTAGAGGACCTATTCACACAATATAATGCTTTCGGTCTAACCCTTAGGAACACTGCCCTTACATGGTTCCAACCACTGAATGAGAGGCATTTCAGAAACATAGACCAACTCTTAGAGGCATTTATTGTTGAGTTTTCTAAGAGTGGAATCAGGCATAACACCTCCTCACTAATTCATAGCTTCAAACAAACACCTCAAGAGACGGTCAGACTAGCTGGAAGAAGGTTTAGACAGTACCTGGAGAGATGCCCGATGCCCGAGTTACCCACACCAGCCAAACAAGTGGCCTTGTTCCTAGACGGATTGTTGAGCACTAAGCTCAGGTCATATGTGTACCTGAAGGACCCCAGAACGATAGAGGAGTGCGTGCGCATGTGCATAGACATTGAGGACAATCTAGGTGAGGAATTAGAACTATCAAAAATCTATAAGGATTCTGATAGCTCTAGTAACATGGCATCTGGTCAATCCACATCCATCGAAGAACTTGCAGAGAAGGTAGCCCAAAAACTAGGTGTCTCTAGCAAGCAAATTCCAAGATTTGCCCCGGTTAAGCGGTGTTACAATTGTGGCGGTGAACATATGGCAAGTGTATGTCCCATTATGGCCCAGCCTCAGGCGAATCATAGTAGCCAGTACTGCACCATAGAGCGCAGGTACACCAATCACACGGCACAAGACTGCCCATATAACAAACAAACTGTTAGGCAAAATTATCCTCAGCCATATCCACAACATGGTAGGTACCAGAATCAGTACCCATCACCACAATACAACAGACCACAACAAACTTATCAACCACCTTACCAAGGGCAGCAGAGACCTCAACCAGCCCTAGTGCAGCAACCCCCTGCCCCAACCAATGTGATCCCAGTGAAATATGCATCTACTGAAGAAAATCCGAATAGAGCCATAGTTCCAGTCACCCCATTGCTATCAGACAGTGATCCAAGTGACCATAGTTTTGACTCCACACATATTGATGGCCCACATGCTTACTACATGCAGTCACCCGAGCATAACGAGTCATACTATTATGAGGACCCAAGTGAAAATAGTGGGGAACCTGAGTATTCTAATGTCATGTACACAAACCCCAACTCTAGACCTCAACCTAGGCAGGTACGACCCCCATTTCCTAGAGGACCCTGCTTCAGATGTCAGGGAGATCACCTTATATGTGATTGTCCACTGCCTGCCCCTACACAGCCTCAACCAGTAACCATTCAGGGCTTCTATCAAGACTGTGGGAAAGAGCATCTCCTACGAGATTGCCCGAAGAACCCTAATAACATGCCTAAAATCACTCCTATCAATGTTGTTGGGTTAGTTGTAGACTCCACAGGGA
The DNA here is from genome assembly GCA_020310875.1 of Ceratopteris richardii. Taxonomy (NCBI): domain Eukaryota; kingdom Viridiplantae; phylum Streptophyta; class Polypodiopsida; order Polypodiales; family Pteridaceae; genus Ceratopteris; species Ceratopteris richardii. The sequence goes on from CM035429.1 coordinate 78,580,353, forward strand.
GTGTGACTTCCACTGCACCTGTGCAGGTGATCACAAGAGCCCAGGCTCTTCAACAACACCAAGGTATTGGTCCCGAAAAGAGCCCCGAGGTGAGTGAAACAGAGAGCATAACCAAAAAGAGAACTAGCGCCTGGAAGGATAGTCGTGAAAGGATGAAGAGGCAATGGGCAAAAAAGATAAACGAACTTGAAGAAAGCGTGAGAGAAACCAAGGCAAAAATCACAGAGATCACATCTCAACCGCACTACCACACACGTCCACCACTACCATCCCCACCATCCTCCATTTCTCCACCCTCTAATACACCCCTCGTAACCCACCCACCACCCCGAGTAGGATCAGTATTAGCTGACCCCACTCCTGAAGGCTTGGACATGATGTTCAAGGCCTACCAGGCTCGACTTCAAGAAGGGCCAACAGCTGCAAACCTAGACAAGAGTTACCCTAGAGCAGATTTAGAGATTGAACAGATGAAAATGTGCATGAAAATGGTAGAACAAGCTCAAGCTATACTTGAGACTAGTCAAAAGTTCAATCAGACAAACTCTGTCAAGCCGGATTTGCATTTCCAAGGCTTACTAGAAAGATTAGAGCAGTTGGTAAACAAATCACAAATTTCTTTACCTCCACAGGCTCAACCAGTTGTTGAAAGAGGAAGCTCACCACCTAAGGGAGCTTATGTTCCTAATTCCACGGATGCTGGAATACCTCCTTCAATTCAACAGTACTCTCAAGAGTTCTTGCGGGAAATACAAGAAGAGAAATGGGCCAAGGAGAAGGGTAATTCCCCTCCTATTCCTGAGATTGATGATCTTCGTGATCAATTTCCCCAAGACATTCCCTCTATCTATGGGGATCAAACAGAGCAACAAGAGGAGGAGAGATTAGATTTTGAATCTAATTCTTTACAAGAGTTGCCTCAGTTCACAGGCCCATGGGAATCTGAATCTCTCCAGATCAGAGCTCCCACAATATTGGTGAGAAAGGAAGACTCAGTGATTCCCAGGAACACTGATGTTGTGAAGAACACTAAGGTTCAATGTCACCTCACGGTAGAGGAACTCCTCAAGGCAAAACCGGAGCTCTGGAATCATGTGAAGGATCAGGTTCCAGAACTGGAATCCAATACACCAAAAGTAGGCTCTAAACAAAAAGTACCAGAGATACCTCTCGACAAGATAGGGGACATGAGCGAAGGTGAAGAAGGTAACACTTATCTTCCGATCTCCTATCAAGGTTACACAACCAAAGCAATTGTGGATTCGGGTGCTGGTGTTGCTATTGCGACCACCTCCTTGTGGAAGCGATGGGGCAAACCCACCTTAAGACCAACGAGAATGAAACTTCAAATGGCAGATGGTCATTTTGAAAGACCTCTTGGATTGCTTGAAGGGATAACTCTAACCACTTGTGGTGTAGAGTTTGAACATACGTTTGCTATATGTGACTTTGAGAAGAATAATGTTTACGAGATGATCCTAGGAAGACCCTTCCTACGACAATTGCAAATAGTACAGGATTGGGGAACCAACTCCTTGTACTTACAGCACTTAGGGGCCACCACCAAGGTCAATCTGAAGGATCACACCTTCAGAGATGTACCACCCCTACAGTGGAATCCTATCCACAAAGCGAAAGAGGACTCTATCTCCGTGCATTCTGGAAGTTCACCTGAACCATCCTGGTTGCATGAAGATACTCACTTGTGGATGTGCAAGGTCGCAGAGGAAGAGGAAAAGCGCCTAAAAGCGAGAGAAGAAGGAAATCCCCCAGGAGATAGACCAATAAAAGACCCAGCCTATACACCAATGATATTTCCAGATGAGGAATTTGAGCCTCATGGTTGGGCAGAAATCTTAGCTACCATGGACATTGCAGTCAATGAGGAACAATGGACACCCCATTGTGATGAGGAGGGTTATGATATTTCAGTGTTCATGTGTCAGCCCTTGTTGGAAGAGTGTGATCCTAGTGAGTTCATAGAAGAAGAAGAGAATGACGATGATCTAGAATCCATTGTGATGGATACATACTTTGACTCAGAGGAACACTACTTAGAAGACCTAGGGGTGTTAACCCAAAAGGAAGAAGAACCCCTTGCGAGTATTAAAACGATAAGTTCAAAGAAAGGAAGTGAAGGAGGTCAAAAGAAAAAGAAAAGGAAAGCAGTGAGACAAGAAGAGGAAGAATCATTGTTTGAAGTACCAGAAAATTTCAAGAAATATGAAGTGGAAGACCGGAAAATTTTGGTACGAATGCCTAAGAGAGAGGCCATTATAGGAGAAGCATATGACAATAAAGAAAAGACCAAAAAAATTGTAGTGACCATTGAAGGGAACGAAGAGCGATGTACGTACATAGGAGACGACCTAAGTGCAGAAGAAGAAGCAGAGCTTGTAGCGCTATTAAGGGAATATAGGGATGTGTTCGCATGGCACTATAGAGACTTGAAAGGAGTAGATCCAGAGATTTGCTCTCATACGATTCCGATGACCGCTGATGCCAAGCCCACCAAACAAAAACCCTACACATATAATGACAATTATGCAGCCAAAATAAAAGAGGAAATTGACAGGCTGATTGAAGCCGGATTCATCTATGAGATTGAGCACACTGAATGGGTGTCCCCCATTGTAGTGGTGCCCAAGAAGAATGGGAAATTGCGAGTGTGCATTAACCTTAAAAAAGTCAATGCCGCTACGATCCGAGATAGTTATCCTCTTCCAATCACCGAACATCTATTGGAGCGTGTTGCAGGCAAGGAAGTTTACAGCTTCCTTGATGGATTTTCAGGTTACAACCAAGTAGCCATTGCCCCCGAAGATCAGCACAAAACGGCCTTTGCCACAGAATGGGGAATCTTTGCATTTCGTGTGATGCCATTTGGGCTCACCAATGCACCTGCAACATTCCAAAGACTCATGTGTCATGTCTTCAAAGAGTTCTTGCGAAAGAGCTTAGAAGTATATGTGGATGATTTATGCGCTCATTCCCAAGAAAGAAGATACCACATCCCTGAGCTCAGGCAAATCTTCAACAAGTGTAGAGATTATCGAGTGTGCCTGAATCCAAAGAAGTGTGTGTTCATGGTACGACAAGGTAAGATCTTAGGTCACATTGTTTCTAAGAATGGAATTTCAACAGATGAAGACAAAGTAAGAGCAATAGCAGAGTTGCCCAGACCAAGGAATGTTAAAGAGGTACAAGCCTTTATGGGCCATTGTGGATATTACCGTAGGTTTATTCACATGTATGCCATCATAGCTAAACCTCTCTATGGGTTGTTAACAAATTTTGAGTGGAGTGAGGAATGCGAGACTTCCTTCAACGAGCTGAAGAGACGTTTGTGCACAGCACCAATATTGACTACTCCGGATTGGAGCAAACCCTTTCATGTCCATGTAGATGCCTCAAATCATGCAATAGGATGTGTGCTAGCGCAACCCACGGGTGAAGGAAACCTAGATTTGCCGATAGCATATGCTAGTAGGCAACTAAATGCAGCTGAACGAAATTATACCACAACGGAAAGAGAAGGCCTAGGTATGGTATATGCTGTGAAGAAGTTTAGACACTATCTATTGGCCAATAAGTTCAACTTTTTCACTGATCATCAAGCTTTACTATATTTGGTCAATAAACCTTGCAATACAGGCCGCTTAGTAAGATGGTTCCTCTTACTAATGGAATACGACTTTGAAGTTGTTGTCAGGAAAGGTAGAACCCATCTTAGGGCAGACCATCTTTCTCGCATCACTTCAGGAGAGCCACCGCAAGGAGTGTCTGATGAATTGCCCGATGCTTATCTGTTCAATTTAGAAGTTGTTCCTAAATGGGCAAATAAGTTGGTGCCAGTCCTAACCTTCGGGCCTGCAAATAAAAATGTTAAAACAAGCAAAGAGGAAATTGTAAAATCGCTAAAGTATCAAATATTAGCCGGAAGTATGTACAAGCAAGATACCGAGGGCGTATTAGCTTGTTGTGTCGAGGATGATGAACATGCTAGTTGGTTGCAACAAGCCCATGAGGGACTGCTAGGAAATCACTACCCTAAACAACGAACATTGCAGAATCTAAAATGTTTAGGGGTGTATTGGCCTAGCATGGACAAAGAAATACAAGAGTGGATCCACAATTGTCCAGTGTGCCAGAAGAGACCCCCAGTGGAGCATGCCACTCTTTATCACGTGTCATTAATCCCAGATTGGAGTGCTCCATTGGTTGAGTTCATGAGATCGGGAACTTTGCCCAATCAGGCTAGTCTTGCAAGAAAACGGAGCATGGAGCAAGAGGCTCAAGACTATGCCTTAGTAGGAGACAACCTATATCGAAGAGGCAAGGATGGTTACCTAAGACTGTGCGTTCATGAATCAGACTATTTGAAAGTCTTAGAAACGGCACACAGCGGTGCTGCACGTGGACACTTTGGGCCGGACAGAGTAATTAAGACCATTCTATTCTCGGGACTTTGGTGGCCCACTCTTCATATGGATGCACACTCTTATGTGAAGAGTTGCGACGCATGCCAACGTGCCCAATATCCGATAAGAAAAGATGAAATGCCCTTAAGGCCAATGATGGGAGGACGTGCATTTTCAAAGTGGGGTATAGACTTTGTAGGTCCCATCAACCCCCCAGCTAGAAACTCCCATGCAGAATACATTATTGTAGCCACAGATTACCTTACAAAGTGGGTGGAAGTAAAGGCCACGACAAAGAATGATGCTCAAACGACGGCTAAGTTCTTATTCGAAAATGTGTTCACTAGATATGGGTTACCAATAGAGTTGGTTAGTGATAGAGGTACGCACTTCTTGAATGAGGTCATTGAAAATCTCCTTCAAGAATTCATGGTGACACATAAGAAGTCTGCACCCTATCACCCACAAGCTAACGGACAAGCCGAGAGCACGAATAAGATCCTATGTAACGTATTGACGAAACTTGTAAATAATAAACGCTCGGATTGGGACAAACAACTTCATCATGCTGTTTGGGCATACCGAGTTGCTTACAAAACGGTACTCAATGCCACCCCATTTCAGATGGTCTTCGGACAGAATGCAGTGCTACCACTAGATTTCCTAATCCCAGCTTTAAGAGTAGCACAAGAGCATGAGTGGAATGGACACGAGTTGTCCTCTAGGATCTTTGATCTAGAACGTTTAGGTGAGACGAGGCTACGAGCAGCAGTGGGCATCTATGCTGCAAAGAAACGGCAAAAGGCATACTTTGATGCCCATGTGAAGGATAAGGGCTTGAAAGCAGGAGATCTAGTTTTAGTCTACACATTGAAACAACATGCAAGAAAGCTAGAAAAGAGGGGCTACGGACCTATGATCATTAATAGGATCTCCACGAGTGGAGCAGTACAACTAGCCACTTTAGAGGGGGATGTCCTCCCAAACTATATTAGCGGATGTAGAGTCAAGCTCTATCAGGAACCCCTCACGGAGGAGATGCTAAGCCGACTCAATACTGCTAAGCAACGTAAAAAGGAGGAAAAACGAATTCGAGAAGAAGCACAGGCAGAGGCCTTAGAGCGTATCAGACGAATGAAGTTGAGGAGACAAGGAAGGGACCAGCCTATGACTGACACTCAAGAGTCTCCAGGCTATCACATGGCCATGTGTGAGGCTTCACGTGAACGTACCCATAAGATAGTGGACCGACGACCTTTTGTGACCCTAGAAATAGGACAAAGAGACAGCACAACCAGCGTGAGGGCTTTAATTGATTCAGGAGCAGCCACAAGTGCAGTTCGGCTCTCTTATTGCCAGCAGCTGCAATTGGAGGTAAAACCCCTAGAAGCATATCTGATACGATTAGGAGGTGTTGAAACCCCTTGTATGGGAGAGGTGGATCTTCCCCTCTACATACAAGAGGTCCCCATGCCAGCAAAAGTGCTAGTGTGTGAAGACGAGGATGTGACCGAACCTCTTGTCTTGGGCCAAGACTGGATATATGATCATGCAGTCAACCTCAACCTAAGAAGTGGACTTCTTCAGGTGTGGGTAGGCCAAAGCCGTCTCACGATTGAATTAGAAAATCAAGCACTCAAACCAATAGAACAGGCACCAACTCCTGGTCCCTCCAGGAATCCACATGAAGATAACACTGTTGTGCTTGTCCAAACTTCTATGGTGCAGAGGAATGTCAATCTTACTGAAGGTTCAGAGGCCAAGAAGGAGTTCATAACGGATCCAAAGAAGATTCTAAACGAGCAGACCGAACATCACTCTACACGAAGGAGGCCGCTAATCAAGAGGCAGGAGCGCCAACCCGCGCAACATGGAGCATCTCGTGGCGTGAAGCAGATCTGGATACGCAAGGATGGAAAACCCACAGCTTCAATAGCAGATTCTCAAGGAGACAAGAAACGAGCCTCACCATCAAGGAACAAAGTGAAGAAGCCCCCTAGGATAACCCCTAGGCATACCATTTCTATTTGGGTTCCTAAGCGGTCAATGAAGGCCACCCCTAATGCTAGACAGATATGGGTGCCCAAGGCTTGCTTACAAGCCCAAAGTACTTCACCTTCAGGCACTAGGATGACGCAGCTTTCACAAGCACTCTTGGCCAACAACTCAGAAAGTGACAAGATACCTACACCTCTCACTGTCCCCACTCCCATCAGCCCCAGGAATGTCTGGAAATGGGTACCCAAAAGGTCCCAAATACATCACACTCTCATACCGAAATCTTCACCTGTCCTTAGCTCTAAGAGCTACGACTCCTCTATCAAAGTGTGGAGAATTAAACTGTGTACTAAACCCCCTGACCCTATTCTGTAAATCTGTCCACACTAACACAGGAGCATTCCGAGCCCATTGCATAACCAAAGTATGCATCTAGGATGACACTGACCTTTAATCACCACTCACACATATCATAAACACCTCATCACTAACCACTGACCTCCGGGATTGTCATGTTAGTATTGTGAAGGGAAAACCATTACATCTTGTTTCCTATGCAACACTAATATGCCTTTCGTCTTCCAACAGATAAGCAACCTACTCTCATGGCAACCGCGGCAGGCACAAGCTCTCAGGCAGGATCTGGTGCTCCTATCAATTGGGATGCCATGCCAGTGGAAGCTCCACCAATAGCTCGGCCTGAAGAATTCTTGAATGTGCGAAGGATTCCTATTCTAGATCCACCCAATGGACTAACCGAAAGAGTAAAAGGGCACTCCCATTGGTTCAATGAAATGCCAGGGGATTTGGGAGACGCAGATCACATCTGGGAGTCCAAGATGGAGTGTGGAGGGGTTTGGTGGACCTTCCAGTTCTTTTCAAGAGAATTTGAGACCTTACAGAATGCAGCTCCACTTCAAGATATCTGGCAAAAGGCAGGACTACAAGCTTACTTCAGTGCAGCTCTACCTAAACCCGACTTCCTCAGGTGCTACTACTTGATTGCTACGATGAAACCTACCGGGGATAAAGATCACTCAGGCACATTCTGGGTGCCCTCCTTATCCAATCTGGAGGAGATGAGGAAGTTTGAATTAAATGTAACGTTAATCAGGGAAGCCCTTCAGATGTATGGCACGCATGTACCTTCTGACCGCGACCCCTTGATACCAGAGTCTATGAAAAGCAATAGAATCAAGAAACTAAAAGAAATGTGCACCCTCACCCCCAACATTGCCATACCTCTGCGGATGTGCCTCCAGCACTTCGCATTTCCCGCTCAGGACCGTTTCACGCAGCCTCACAAGAAGATATGGTACGGGCTATATTTAGCAGAGACCGGAAGCTTGCCCATTAAGATGCCGGTATGGATCTTAGATCAAGTGTATGAGGCAGGCAAGCGGGGAGTGAGGAAGCCCACTTTACATGGTTGTTGTGCACTGACAAGAATCATCTACAGATGTCTTGCATATGACGTGCCAGTTGCCCGAGCCCTAAAGTATGCACACCTGGAGCTGTTCAAAGGGCGAAAGTCAGGGAGTCAGCCTGCAAAAAGAATGCGTGGATCCCTTTCACAGGTCCTGATCCCTCCAGAAGCCACCGCCGAAGTCTCCACTAGCGAGGAAGCCCAAGTGGCACCTTTCACAATCCATCTCCAAGAGTCTCAACCAAGAGAGGTGGTACAGCCCACTCCTTCTGCCCCTCCACTACCTACCGATGCAGAATTTGCAGCTATGGCCACCTTCACCGAGGACCCAAACTTTGATTTTGAAACATTCCTGCAGACGGCCCATCTATCAGACAGTGAAGGTTGCCCTGACAATGTCGATCCGGGGACATCAGCCCAAAGAGAACATGCACGAGGCGAGACAAGCAGTGTACAGGAGATAGGAGTGGCACAACTTCCTCAGAGACTAAGCACACAAGCTCAGGAGAAGGCACCAAGAGATGACCCAGAAGAGAGTGAAGACGAAGCCCCCGCATATACGGCGCAACTCAAACGACTATACCGAACAATCAAGCAGGTGCAACGACGCCATAAAATGTCAGAAGAAGCAAATAGGGCCCTAGTAAACCAGATGCTGCAGTCGGAGAATATCGACCCCCATTTTGTAGAATCGCTAAATCTTTTGGCGGACACCTGTGGCATCAGTGAAGCAATGAGAACCTTGGTCTATCGAGAGAACCCTACTTATGATCAAAGAAGAATTGATACACGGCCTCGACAAGGAAAGATGATTCAGATGGAAGTATCTACCGCGTTAGCTACGTCCACGTCAGAAGATGTCCACATGATTAGCCCTAGGCCCAATGATGAACCGGAGGAAATTACGCATGCACCATCCCCCCCATCATCTCCTATCCCACCCTCAGAACCTCTCTCCACGTGTCTTTCTACACAACCAATATCCTCCTATAGTGAGACCATTGTACACACCCCCGTTTCCACTTTCCTTCCTTCACCCTCATCCATCTCTGTCACCCAAATTTTTGAACCCCAACTAGGTCACCCTTCCTTCCTCCCTGCCTTTGGACAACCATCTGTCACTAGTCAGACTTTTTCCCTTCCTTTACCCTCCACCCCTCCATTTCCTCCCTCCCAAACTCTAACTACCCCGTCCCTTGTAACTGCCTCGGGCACCACACTAATCACCCAACCCTCCTTCTGGACCCAACTTGTAAACATTCTTCAACAGGTTGATAAACATAATAAAAAGTCCCTCCCCCAAATCCACTCCCCCACATTCACGACCACCACTATCACACCACCCACCATCCCGGTGTTCACATTTCACGACTCACACTCTCTCATGTCCGACCCCATGGACATCTCACCATCCGCTGGATCACCCACCACCACTGTTCTCACAACACCATCACAGGTTATTACACTCACATCACCACTTCCACACACGGTAGGCACAACATCCACCTTTCCCATTCCCACTTCCCAACCCCCTGCATCTCCCATCCTTACCCCGGCATCCACCTCATTTAGTCTTGCACTCGACACCATGCTCGAAGCTGCCACTCAGCTTAAGCAGGAATATAAATTATTGGAAGAAAATAACAAGGAGCTTTGCACCCTCTCAGCAACACTCCAAGAGCGTATCAATGCGTTGGAGTCCAGTCACACGGAGTCACAAAGCAAAATATCCGCCCTCGAACATGCAAATGCGCAACTCGAAGCGAGGCATATGGAAGAGAGCGAAGCCATGGAGGAACAGCTGCGAGATCAAATGGGCCGCAATGCAAGGCTTCAACGAAACATGGCCTTGCTACGACGACATCTGGCGGCAGCTCAAGAAGAGAACAGACGGCTTCAACAACAAAACCAAGAGAACCTCGAGGCTGCCATGGAGAACACCCCGGGAGCACCCATAGACCCGGCTAAATTTCAAGCTGTTCCCTCAGAAAGCATACAATAGATCTTGGAAACTTATGCTAATCTTTTAGAAGCACATGATCAGCTTGCCGACCAACTGAAGGACCTACAGAGACCCCAAGAGTCTACACCACACCAACGGGAACCTAAAGAGATGACCGACGCTGCTACTTCACCTGAACCTGAACATTCAACGACCAATGACGTACTGGAGTTACGGCAACAGGTTGCAGAATTAAAATTGAAGTTGATGCAGTACGAGCGACCTCCTTCCCCACCTGAGCAACCCATGGAAGAGGAAGAAGTTATTATTCCAGTGGAGGAAGCATATGAAGAGAACTATGAGCCTCAACCTTTTCCAGGAGGCACAACCACTGAGGAGGGACAGGACACTTATGAGGAACCCCCATCGGCATGGATGAAACAGGTAGAAGAAATGGGGCAGACTCATGAAGAACGTATCACCTACCAGATGTTGGCCATGAAGACCATTGAAGAAACCATACTTCAATCAGAATACTTCAGACAGCTGGCCCCTAGAAGACTGATCACCAGCTCAGAATTACAATATAAGCCATACTTTGTACTGTTGGCAGACTACAACGCCGAGATCAAACGTAAGACCAACAAGTACCCAACGTTCGCAACGCAATTTGAACCGGAGGACATTCCAGAGGAGGCGCGCAAAGGGAGAATACATCAACCCATCTGGAGGCAAAAGCTATTGGAGACCTATCCCGAGATGCTACGAACATGGGACCACGCACCCATGCATTTAAAGTATAACAATTGCTATGGACCAGTACAACGGAGAAGGACATGGAAGGCATTTGCAATCAAAGTCAAGAACAATGCCAATTGCAAAGAATGGCTCAATTACCCCGCCATCGCTCCCCCAACCGGTACTCCCACGGTGTCATACATGATGGCAACCATCAGACATTGGATACCACGTCTCCACCCCATGCCAGATGTCGCTGCCCAGATGATGCTTAAGATCTTCGATATGATGCAGGTCGTACTCAAAACTTTTCGCAATGTATGCCGTATTCAACCTCCTATTCCCGGGTTTATTAATGGTAACTACGACCTGCTATATGATATGAGCACAACCCCGAGCATACGAGTGGCTTACGCATGGCACGCACGCATCAGATATCTCCCTGCCTGCTACAAGCAAACGTTCGATGAAATGTTCACCACGGGGTTCTGGGAAGCACAGTCAGAGGTGTTCGCGCCACGGCCCACCCATTTGTTACACCTCTTTGCATGCGAACAAACGATGCACTCAGAACTCTACACAACGCCACAGACGGACATACCGGGCCCAGTCAATTGGGATACCCTGCAGAGAGACCTGATCCGAGGGCTGCGAATCAAAGAACATGAGGTGGGAGCTGACTTTCTCCAGAACTATATTGATCAACCCGCAGAGCAAAGGTCTGTCAGAGGCGACAGACCCTAGGGGGGGGAGAGTGTTGACAGTATAAGGGAAGAAGCAAGTACGGACACACATGCAGATCTAGCACTGAGGCAACCCTTCATTTTTTTCAAAACCCTCACATCATTTTAAAGTGATTCTCATCACTACAAACCCTTGTAAATATCATTTCACCTTTTTGTAGCTCCATTTTGTACAAGCCGAGGAGTCCTCGAGCTTGGGAAGCCTTAGAAGTAGTTGCCTGTCAATTTTCATAATTTTTAGATCTCGTTTGGGCCCTCAAATAAGCCCTAGAACCTAATTTTTAACTAGGCCGGACACTAGGTCTGGACAGGGCCAAAGCTAGTCAAAAACTATAAATAGAGCTAGAGAGCTCATTTTTGAGGCTAGCTTCTTGTAGTTTGAGCTTGTATAAGAACTTTCTTGCAATAGAAGTGATTCCATTGTCTTACTCTCTTTGTTCTTGTCGTGTGTGCGCGTGTGCGTGTATGTGTGTGCATGCTTGTGTGCTTCCCACTCACGCACTTGTGCTTCCACTTGCTCGTGGTCTTCATACCATCCTCACGTCTTCCCGGATTGACATTAAAGGAGGTGCTACTCATCACTGAGAGAAAGGGATATGCATATGCATACATACATGCATATGCATACATACATGCATATGCATACATACATGCATATGCATACATACATGCATATGCATACATACATGCATATGCATACATGCATGCATGCATATGCATACATACATGCATGCATATGCATACATGCATGCATATGCATACATGCATGCATATGCATACATACATGCATGCATATGAATACATGCATGCATATGTATACATACATGCATGCATATGCATATGTATACATACATGCATGCATATGCATATGTATACATACATGCATGCATATGCATACATACATACATGCATGCATGCATATGAATACATGCATATGCATACATGCATGCATATGCATACATGAATGCATATGCATACATGCATGCATATGAATACATGCATGCATATGCATACATACATGCATGCATACATGCATGCATACATGCATGCATGCATGCATATGCATACATGCATGCATGCATATGCATACACGCATGCATGCATGCATATGCATACATACATGCATGCATATGCATACATACATGCATGCATATGCATACATACATGCATGCATATGCATACATACATGCATGCATATGCATACATACATGCATGCATATGCATACATACATGCATGCATATGCATACATACATACATGCATGCATATGCATGCATGCATGCATGCATATGCATACATGCATGCATATGCATACATACATGCATGCATGCATGCATATGAATACATGCATGCATATGTATACCTACATGCATGCATATGTATACATACATGCATGCATATGCATATGTATACATACATGCATGCATATGCATACATACATACATGCATGCATGCATGCATATGAATACATGCATATGCATACATGCATGCATATGCATACATGCATGCATATGCATACATACATGCATGCATATGCATACATACATGCATGCATGCATACATGCATGCATGCATGCATATGCATACATGCATGCATATGCATACATGCATGCATATGCATACATGCATGCATATGCATACATGCGTGCATATGCGTGCATATGCATATGCATACATACATGCATGCATATGCATACATACATACATGCATATGCATATGAATGCATGCATGCATATGCATACATACATGCATGCATATGCATACATACATGCATGCATATGCATACATACATGCATGCATATGCATACATACATGCATGCATATGCATACATACATACATGCATATGCATACATACATGCATGCATATGCATACATACATGCATGCATATCCATACATACATGCATGCATATGCATACATACATACATGCATGCATATGAATGCATACATGCATGCATATGCATACATGCATGCATATGCATACATACATGCATCCATATTCATACCTACTTTATATTTTTGTATATCTATATGTATACATGAATATATGTATATGTATATGCACACATACTTTATATTTTTGTATATGTATATGTATACATGAATATATGTATATGTATACATGAATATATGTATATGTATATGTATATGTATACATGCATATGCATACATGCATGCATATGCATACATGAATGCATATGCATACATGAATGCATATGCATACATGAATGCATATGCATACATGCATGCATATGCATACATAATGCATGCATATGAATACATACACATGCATATGAATACATGCATGCATATGAATACATGCATGCATATGAATACATGCATGCATATGAATACACACATGCATATGCATACATGCATGCATATGCATACATACATGCATGCATACATGCATATGAATACATGCATGCATATGAATACATACATGCATATGAATACATGCATGCATATGCATACATGCATGCATATGCATACATGCATGCATATGCATACCTACTTTATATTTTTGTATATGTATACATGAATATATGTATATGTATATGTATATGTATATGTATATGCACACATACTTTATATTTTTGTATATGTATATGTATACATGAATATATGTATATGTATATTATACATGAATTCATATGTATATGTATACACACATGCATATGCATATGTATATGTACAAGTATGTATACAAGCAAGCATATGCATATGTTTATGTATACATGTATGCATATGCATATGCATATATATACTTGAATGCATATGTATACAAGCTTAAGCATGCATATGCATACAAGCAAGCATATGCATACATGAATGAATATGCATAGATGAATGCATATGCATAGATGAATGCATATGCATAGATGAATGCATATGCATACATGAATGCATATGCATACATGAATGCATATGCATACATGAATGCATATACATATGTATACATGAATGCATATGTGCAGATATATACATTGGATGAGATGAGATCTTCATATTGCATCAGATGGGATCTCCACGTACACCTTGGGGTGCACATGATCATGGACATGGACGGCGGCCACTCGTTTAGATACGGTTGGAACGTCACATTTAGGTAGCGGCGGATACGACAGTATGCGCTACCAATTTGTAAGTATGATGTTAATTATTGAAGTTGTTTGTGTTAAGTATGTTATGTATATTCATCTAACATTTTGCATATTTACTATAGGAGTAGGCAATGGGTCGTCCTCCAACGCGAATTGAAGAATCATATGGATATCGACATGGACTGACTGCACTGTTACAAGACTCAAAAAACCGGTGCAATCGTCTCATGGGAGAATATTCTTGATTAGGTAAAGTTATATCTTGGTTTCATGTTTTTAGTTGTTGTTTATAAATGTCATGTTAACTGGTCTTATTTTATACATATGTTTTGTTGCAGGATTGTAGATGTAAATATTTTGATCAATGCCACAATTTTGTATCACACTCGCATACGACAATGATGAACCACAATTTTGTATTCGATTCCTATATGGAAGTGTTTTGTCACATTGCCACAATTTTGTATTACACTCCTATGTGGCAATGATGTACCATAATTTTGTATTCCATTCCTATATGGAAGTGCTTTGCCACACTTTTGTACATTTTTCATTTATGGAATATACGACTTTCTGTACATGAGTCATTGTTCATTTTTACTCATATAAGTTTATGTTTTGGTTGCCATTAGAGTACATAACACATGTACTCAGTTGGGCAGAGTGTATTGTCTTTTGCTAAACAACATCATGTTGTAGCAAAAGACAACACACTCTGCCCAACGGTATACGCGTCGGTAGCTCCGGTATGGTCGTCGGTATATGCGCCGGTACACCCAGCGGGCCGTCGGTATCTGCGTCGATATTGACGTCCGTATAAGCGTCCGTATTTCCGATGCATAAACTGACGCTTACCGACGCCATACCGGCGCTTTCTTTACGACGCCTATAACGACTGCTACACCGACGTCGCGAAGAAATCCCACTCGTTCATTTGCCTCAGTAGCAGCCTCGGTATACCATCGATATGTTGTAGTGTTACAACAATGCTGCAAGGAAACCACTTCTTATGAGACCATTGTTTGAGGGAATCCAAAGGAGGGTTGGGACCAAACATCAGCCTGATGAGGAAAGCTCACTTTAACTCTTCTTGTTTCTTCATAACTACATCCCTTAGCAAAGAGACCATTGGGGGCTTCATTCCAAAAGTTGAGAGGGAAGAACCTGTGCCTCTATCGCTTGCAACAAGTCCAACATTACTGAAGGTGCTTAACACTTAGGAACCTCTTAGAAGCACCATAAAAATCTAGAAAAACTCATGTACATGAGCTAGAGGGCACAAATCCCAAACTTGTTGAGCCCCTAAAAGTCGTATTGGTCAAAGTCAACTATAATCAAAGTCAAAAGATCAAAGTCAAATTGGTCAAAGTCAACAAAGTTAAGGTCAAAGTCAATAGGTGCAAAGTCAAAGTGGTAAAGTGCAGGTGTCAAAGTGCACAGGTAGTGCACAATTAATTGTCCACAAAGGGTAAATTGGAGAAAGTGTGTTGCAGGTTGCAGAGGTATTTCTCTAATTTCCCGAAGGTTCAAAGTGTTTTTAAAGTGTTTTGGAAGGTTCAGGTGAACCCTCCCTTATGTGCACATTTGAAGAGTTAAAAGCAAAATGTGAAGGTATGTGAAGCGGCAGCATACGCAGAAGTGAAAGTATGGCCCCCCCAATTAAAATTTTTGTTTTAGTCTAAAGTCACTAAAGGACAAAACAGGGATTCGTTGGCTGCCACTTGTGAAGATAATCTTGGGACATCAAAGTGAGCACCAAGATACTCTTGCAGTTGGGAGCTTACGTGAATCGACACTAAAATCAAGGCAAGGACTATTCTTGGACTATCCTAAGACTAAGCAACAGTGAGCATAGCCTAAGCAAGGCAAGAGAAAGAAGTGCAAGAGACACACAGTGTGCGACGGAGAGAAGTGAAGTGCAAGGTGTGCATGAAGAGTGACCAAGGAAGTGTGCAGAGAAGTGCTAAGCTAGTCCCCCAAGGATCCCAAGGTTTTATTGAAGTGTGTGTGTGCTGACAGAAGGTACCCATCCCTCCCCCTTAGTAGAAGCTTGGTGCAAGGTGTGCACAATTGCAGGCTTGGAGAAGGTGGAGGTTTGGTACAGAGGAGGCCGGCAACAACAAGTCCCTTGGGTATTTGGTATTTTTTAATTGAGCAGTCTGTGGGATTTTGCGCAGAAGCATTGGATTGTATTGTGCTTCACATTGTATTTGTCTTATTATAATCAATCGGCAGAGGCTTCCAGTGTGTCTGCCTCCAGTGTGTCTGCCTCCAGTGTGTATCTTTCTTCTTTTTTTTTCGTTTTCTCCTACAAACACTCAAATCCCTTCTTGTCCAAGAATCCCGCAACAAAACTCTAGCCTGCCATGCGACAATCTTCAAGAGAAAACCTAAAGGCACCACCCTAAGACCACAAATGACAGCCTAGAGCAAGAGTCACAACAACTCTAACAATCCTCCCCCTCAAAAACCCTGAGAAGCACAAGAAACAACACTCCCCACACCAAAATCCCTAAACCCTACCTCACAAAAGAACTTCATACCGAAATATAATTTTTATTCAAACAGATATACTCACGAGTAGAGCAATGCTTAAACTATGTTGTGGCACTACCACCTTTTGCCATTTGAGATTTCATTTCACAATCCATTAGAACGCCTCTAATTTTCAATTCACGAAAAAACAAGATCATCCTCCCCCCCCCCCCTTTTCATTCTACTTGTGAGTATTTGTGTACTTGCATACATCCTTTTTCACTTGACCCTTAAATATTATAAACCAAAAGCACACCTCTAATTTTGACGTCATGAAAAAATGAAAGCCCATCCTGTTGTAACAATCAACTAATATGAAAAAATATGTCTTCCCTCCAATCCAACCAAATCTTCTCTAGATGACCCCAAGAACCTATGGTTATTAAGTATAAATAATGGTGGCTCAGAAACCCACTTCTTGTTTTCTTTCGAAATTGGAATGATTCTCATAGATGAATCATATGTTGTGATGTGGAACATGGTGTAAAACTCACCAGTTTCCTTATCTCCATGTACTCCTTATTTGTGATGTGTGGCCAACTCTTTGATGTCACGAGTCAAAGTGTGCACATTTCTTACCACCAAAATGTAATTAGTTTCCCTTCTTTCCTACATTGTTCTAAATTTTTTTATCCATCCTTCAGGTCTTCCATGTAACATTATATACTTTATTTCTTTAAAAGGAAGTTTGGATAGGCTTATTCTCCCTTGGAAATCAAGGATGAGACACATCAAAGGCGATATTGTAAGAAAATAACAGCACAATAGAATAGACCAATAGATAGAGTTGAGAGAAAAACATAGACAAAGATAGACATAGACTGAGAGATAAAGAACTCAAATTCTCAGATTGCCAAGCGTAATGCAGTGACAATGATGGGTGTTGTCCACCTATGTGCTCCCAATGTGGAGCTTAGATGGCAATCTAGATAGTCTCTAGATGAAGTGCTTGCTAGTTCGCAATGCTATGTAAAGCTCAACCTGGGCCATGCTCATATAGCTTTTACAAGGGGAGTCGATATTGATAAATGTGTTGGAGCATCAAGCTTTCATTATGCTTGAGGTAGCCATGTTCTTCATCAAATTTATCATTTGGATGGTTCCATATATATGCCTTGAAGAATAGCACTTATGTGCACATATTTTCTTTGTATTTATTGGCTGACCACTTATGATCATTTCTTGTAAGGGTCAAGGTACTTACCTTTGTAAAAGGAAAGAGTAAAAGGCCTTAAAGCCACAATTTAGAGGTGGTTGCAATTGATTCTCAATCAATCAATCAAGAAGAAGATGTGACTTCAGCTTTCTCTTTTCTTAGAGCATAGGAAAAGATTCCAATTAATCTAAACTATCAAACACACCTAAATTTGAATTTGAATTCATGAAGAAAAGGCATGGCCATATTTTCAAGATTATTTATAAAGACCCTAGATCATTTGTACATTAAATGGATTGTTGATTTGAAGTCATACATATATTTTTTGATCATTTCTGGGTGCCATTTTCTGTTCTTTGCTCCTTCTTCCTCAGACTTAGACAACTTGTAGAGATTGTGGTTCTCTCTACAGAGCTCCCAATCCAATATCTAAGAATTGATTTGAAAGGTACATTTTTCTAGTTTATGTGTATAAATTTGCAAGTCATGTGGTTTATTATTTTTAGAGATATTCAAGTTTTTCACTCTTAGGGTCATTCTTTGCACATCCCTAAAAAATTTTGATGACATGAGTTCAGTGTTAAGGCGATTGCTCCTTCTATGGTTGTTATAAATTAGGGATTTTATGCATTATAGCAAGCCAACCCCATGCATGACACTGCCTTAAGAGGAAGTTTTCCAATTCTTATTGTGTTGGCTGATCTTAGTGTTTGAAGTCACAACTTCCATCCTTTTTTACAAGGTCTTTGTGAGGGTGCAAGTTATCTGTTTTGCATCAACTTGTTCTTTCTGTTGTTCCAAAGAACATATTGGTTTTTATTGCATATCCAAAGACCTAGGGCTGGTCCTATGCTAGTTTGTTGGACCAACTTCACCACTTGACAACTCAGCTCTCCAAGCCTATCCAAGCCTCTCCAAGCTTCTCAAAATTTTCTTTCAGTGGCATCAAAGCAACTTGAAGATGGGAGATGGCTTTCCATCAATGATTGAGAAGCTTGATAGACAGAATTATGCTGTTTGGCAAATTAGAGTGGAGGCTTATTTGCAAGGAAGAAACCTATATGGGATTGTATTAGGCGATGAAGCAATGCCTATTCCCAGATCCCAAGGAGGACCTACTGAAGAGGAAATAGATAGGCTCACACTTTGGTGTGCAAGGGATGCTCAATCAAGGTGCATACTCAACTCTATCTCTGATTTTCTATTTCCACATATTAGAGGATGCAAGACATCTCAAGAGAACCTAGAGACTTTCTTTTCTACTAGTACAAAGGCAAGGAAGAACCATCTTTGGAATGAGTTCAACTAGATGAAGAAGAGTCCCTTTCATATGATCTCGCTTTTAAAAAGTTTAGAAGAGATTCAATTACTTCCCAAAGGGAGAGGATTCTGGGTTATCGTGATATAAAAAGGGTAATAAATGAGATTAGAAATTAGTGCATGCTCAACTGATAACTACAATTGGACCTACATCTCTCTCTATGTCACACACACGCACACACATCTTTGACAACACACAAGCAAACGTGAATCCCATCTTTCTATTCAGTTCTTCCATGATGACGAAAAGTCTCTCCTACTTCAAACGAAAACTACAGCAAAAGACTGGAGATACAACAACATTTACATAGTGGCTGATGAGAATCTATGTTACCATTTCCTCAATGGATCATTTGTTAATGTTCCATCAGTGGGGGTGGTTATTTATATCCACATAATTTTTGTGAATGAAATTCATCTTGCGATTTCACATCAAACAAAACCATTAACTCAAATTGTGATTAACAACAATATTATGAGGTAGGCATGTCAATGTGTGTTGCTATTTGTTTCAATTTTTCTATCTTACCTACTGTAATGTGTGAGTTGAGCTTACAGGGCCAGATGTGCACGGAAAGGTATTGTATTGTCAATATCCAAGAGAACAAGCCATTTGATCAACAAAGAGCTTTCTTTAAGGCACCTCAAGCCTAAAAGAATATGTTTATGATAGCAAGCTTGTGCATGCCATTGTCACAGGGGCTTTACAATACATTTTTTGCATTATCCATGTCCATTGATGTCAAACAAAAGGTGGAATAGGGTGAAGCATTTTCATATAGTTTTAGTGCACAGAGATTAAGTGAAATACGAGCATACCTCATTTCATGCACAGTAAATGTATGTGATTGGATAATAGAATTCGTTGATGAAAATGGTCAGTTATCTGAACGTTGAAAGCGTATGAATTGCATTGGCTAAGTACATTACTCTTGCTTCCTACGGTGTGTAAGGTTTTTCCAACTTGATGATCATAAAAGGAAACTGTTGAATCCTCATCAATACAATCTTCCATATCCGAGGACATCGATACACTCAGTTTTATTGTCTCATTTCAGTTCAATAACAACATATAAGAATAAATGGGTTCTTTGATATTAGCATGGACATCAATGTGTAGATGCCAATATGAAGTTCTCAAACTAGGTGCTTAATTGAATTGCTTCTTTAGAAATGGTGTTTACATTAATCTCTTCTAGTTTTGATGCCAATGGTGTGGATGTATTGCCTACAGTGCCATGGACCCAACTGAAGAGCTTGGAAGGTCATTTTATCATTTTCAAACATGAACAAATCATGGTTGGCCTAAAAAAAAACGGCACTTCCTTAGAACAATGCCACAGGGAAACCACCTCTTATGAGGCCATTGCTTGACGGAATCCAAAGCAGGCTTGGGACCAAACATCAGCCTGATGAGGGAAGCTAAATTTAACCCTTATTGATTCTTCATAATTACATCCCTTAGCAGAGAGACCATTGGGGACCTCATTCCAAAAAGAGGGAGGGAAGAACCTATGCCTCGATTGCTCATAACAAGTCCAGCATCACTGAACACCAAGGAGGGGGCCACACTCACCATGCTTAACACTCGGGGACCTCTCAAAAATACCATAAGAAGCCAAAACAACTCAGTTACATGAGCTAGAGGGCTCAAAGCCCAAACCCTAGCCCAGCAACAACCTTCAAGAGAAAACCTAAGGCCAACACCTGAGTTCACTCCAGCCAAAGTTTCTCTAGATGGCCCCAAGAACCTATGGTTATTAGGTATAACTAGTGGTGGCTCACAAACCCTTACTTACTTGTTTTCTTTCGAAGCTGGAATGATTTCCATAGATGAAGCATATGTTGTGATGTGGAACATGTTATAAGCTCACCCGTTTCCTTATCTTCATGTATTCCAGTCATTCTAGGATGTGTGGCCAACTCTTTGATGTCACGAGTCAACGTGTACACATTTCTTACAACCGAAATGTAAGGTAAGTTTGATTTGAAATAGGATCCACCTCCATTGTGGACACTTTCCCTACTTTCCTTCATTATTCTAAAAGTTTTTATCCATCCTTGAAGTCTTCCACATAACATTCTATTTTTTATTTCTTAAAGAGGAAGTTTCATTATTCTAAAAGTTTTTATCCATCCTTGAAGTCTTTCACATAACATTATATTTTTTATTCCTTAAAGAGGAAGTTCAGACATGCATATTCTCCCTTGCATGTGTTAGTACAAATAACAATTAAACAAGTGAGAAGCTAAAGAGTCCATGGGACCTAATTATCCAGCAAAGCAAGGGTGAGACAACCTAAAGGCAATACAACGTTGGCGGCATGAAGGCAACAAAATATCTAGATTTAAGAGTTGACAGCCATTCAAAGCCACTAAAAATAACAAAATCACTAGAAAGAAATACAAGGAAGGTTGATAACCTTTTTGTCCTCCTCATGGGGTTCCTTTAGATATTGTTGCTCTCAAAAGCAAACACCCTATCGTGTATGAAGGGAGGGGACTTCTTACATTCACAAATTCTTCTATGTAACAAGCCAAGGCTTTTTGAGTCACCATTCTTTCGAAGGTTTTATTTTCTGTATCTTTGAATATTTCGTTGTCGTCCACTCTTTGATATCTTGGCTCTAATTTTTAACATATGTAACAATAATCTTCACATGAATTCCCTTGGTGATAGCTTCTGCCACATCTATTTCTAAACCTTCATCCTTTTGGTGAGCTTAAGAATCCATTTGAGCTCCCATGGATTGACTTTGAAATTTTGATTTTTCTATTTTTATCTGCACCCTCTACCTTTTCCTCCTCCCATGCCTATACTTAAACAAACACGCATGTTTTCTACATTATCTTTCACATAAACTTTGGAGGGCCAAAAGGTGTCCAAATTTTAATCTATTTGTTGCTCCTTGATCCTTATCTTAGTCTCCATCATTTGCTTAGGGTTAAACCCCTAGAATTAGCTTCATGAGACTTCCTTGATTTCTTATCATTCCTTCATCGTTTATTTTCTTCACTTGATTTAGACCAATGTTTGAGCATCTTCATGGTTGAGAATTCCATATAAAGCTTTGAATACTTGATCTTGATGTGTGGCCACAACCACTACCACAATGAGATCTAAATTGCTATGCCCAAAGCCTAGAGTGGATACATGAGGTGCCTTAATCTTCTAGAGACCGTAATTGTGGTTTGCATAAGATAAAAAAATTGTAACTACATGCATGCCACTATGTCAATCATCCAGTGCAATTGAGGGAGCCGATGCATGATAGTCACCATCATATATGGAATTGTGGGGAAGGGGCTAAGGTGGAACTAGATACAAATAGTTCACCGAGTCCTAGCACTTGGGAGCATTCTAAAATTTGATTGCAAAAGGAGGCTAGGAGAGAGGTCGGGGTATTGGACCATAGCACGCATTAAAAAAGATATGTAGTGGTTCCTTTGTCCAAGTCTGCATCATTTCAGGGTAACTCTATAACAATAGTCCCATCTAGTTGGGTTGATAAATTGTTCCTTTCTATGTTGTTGGAGGCAAGTCTTTAGGTTGGAATCGAATCGCATGTGTTGGAAGCTTGTCAATGATCCTCTTCATCTCTGCATTATACTCCATCAAGATCATAAAATAGGGCATGTACTATATTTCATTGGTGGAGATATACTGACGGGGTGCAATCTCTTGGAAATAAGCAGATTTTAGTATGGTTTCTTCAAATACTAACATTGCTTGTAATTGGGCTTTGACTTTGGTACAATTTGCTTTTCCTAGTTCTTCAAGTAGTTTCATCCATGTGAGTCATGGTAACTGAAAAGTGTTCTGGCCGTCTTCAGTAACATGACTGCCGACAACCGCCTGAGGTTCATATTCTTCTTCTTATGTCAGGTCGACTTGACCTCGCAGAAATTCAAGTTCTTCCATGACCTCCATGGGTACAACATGTTCATGGATTGGTTTCTCTTTTTGTGTCATCAGTTGCTTTATCACCTATATATTCTTCAATATCTTATAACCTATAGTGAGCTTTTAATGAGCTTCTAAAAGTGTTGTATAGTCCTCTAAGATAATCTTGATGGTTTCTGGCAGCACTTCTTGGAATCGGCTTGGACTAGTAGGTGCACCAAGTGTGTCCATCACATCTTCAAAATTTACTTTGTTTTGCTCTTGGAGGCATTGGTGCTCTTCACGGTCAGCCACTAGAATTTTTTGTAACAATCCCATGTTGTATGTCATCTTGGAGTTGCACTCCATTTGAGCTTGAATAAGTTCTTCCATTTTGGTGACTTCTTTTTTGTTTTGGTTCTCAAGTTGAACCTCTAAAGTGTTTTGCATCTCCTTCAATTCAGTATACCGAGCATTCAAGGAAGCATTTTCTATGCGAAGAGAGTCCAGTTTGGCCTTCAACTATAGGGTGTGTTCCAAGAGGCGAGCATATATATGGCACATTGTGGTACATTCCTCGTGCACGTGATCTAAAGAAAGGATTGAGAGGAACCTAAGGTGAAACGATAGTTTTCCTTGATAGAATACTTGTGGATAGTTGTTCAAGGAATGAAGAAAAACAAATGAGGGAAGCGCATGGGGAAAAAGTGATGGAGGGCGGGGGGATGGAATTGAAGCAAAAGTGGTTTGAAGAGTTGGTGGGAATGGTGAAATTTTTGGTGGAATGTATGAGATAGTGGTAATAGGGGTAGAATTGTGGAGGGTAGTGATGTTCCAAGAAATTGTTCATCTCTAAAGTGAGATGCATAACAATGGGATTGCGGTGGAGATACTATGGGTACATGAGAACGAGGTGGGATTTCAAAACTAGCTTGGATTTTCTAGGATAATTGTGTTAAGGTTGTGGCAAGGGGAATGGGTGGTGGCACTACGGAAAAGAATGAACCCTACATGGGCCCTTTAGATTAAGGAGTGATTAGGGATGGACCAATGAGCAGAGACTGGTGGCCATAGTCTAGTCTCCTAATGACATAGGGTAGGCATAGGCTTCCATGGTTTTTGTGTGGTCAAAGAGGACAAAACCAACCAAAAGTCATGGTTTTTCTTAGTTGAATGGTTTTGAAAACCTTGTAGATGAATAGTAGCCCTTGGATATGCTCGAAGATCCAAAGGATGGGGTTATTTGAAAAAGTCAAGGCATCCTTGCATTTGGGCCCTTGGATTTATAAAGTATCCAATGGTTGGGATTTGAATAAGCCACAAGAAGGAGCCTTTGCACTAGGATCATTGGATGAGGACTTACATTAGATGACATACATGTGCTTGCAGAGATTTTAGGTGCATTACTTGTGGAGCATTAGATCTTTAAAGGATCCAATGGCTGAGATTGAAAGCCCCAAAGTTGAAGGCACCTTTCATCCTCAACCTTTGGATGAAACCCCTATTGGACAACTGAGATGTTGATGCGACGAAAACTTTAAAACTAAGTTGCAGAATTCGCCACGTCACAAGAACTAAGCTAGAGTGATATTAGAACACCTCTATAATCATCAATAGCTTAGAACCTTTCTGAAACTGAAAACTTTATTACTGTGTTTAGTGAAATTTGAAAATTCACTTTACAAAAAACTTCACCTTTTCTTCAGGCTTCAATTCTGATATGATTTACTTCAATCTTTACAATTCTGTGCTTGCTTACTGTTAGAAATTCTTTCCACCACTTAGATGTACTAAAACTGTGTTTTAAACTCACCGTAATCTCACAGGAACTCCACCGGATTGTTACTGGAATGTCACCGTAATTGTACCGTAATATTATTGGAATATTATCGGAATCAATTGCAATTCTATTTGTAGTTACTTCAAATGATTGTAAATGAAGTACGGAAGTATTACCTGAGATTCCTTCAATGAATGAACTCTATCTGAAGTTTGAGAAAAATCTTCATCAGTTTTGGATGCCTTTACTATCAGACACAGTACTATGTGTACATGTCCCGTTTCACAAAACTCTTTTGATCAGTTTGTAGTTGAGGCTAGTAGCTTCAAAATAAGCTATCACTCATTAAAAACTTTACACTATACTGTGAGATCTAACTTGTAGGAGTACCGTAAAATGTGCACTAACGAAACTGTAACTGTTAACTAACTTTCACAGTAACATGAAATCACTTAGATTTCTTCACACAAGAAGAATGCGCTCAAATCTTTCCACACAAACATGTGTTTTCTATTAGAGAAGATGTGTACAAAATGGCTTGACCTCACTTTGCTCATAGCCATGGAAAACTCTTCTATGCTGAGTAGTTATTCCTTACCATCTCTCTTACAGATGAATACCCGACAATTCAGGTTCTACTATTCATCTATACATACATGCACTTCCTTCTACTCTATGTACTCTTTCTCTGGTTTCTCAGGCTTTCTCTTCGGCCTTTCAGAATCTCCATCTGACTACATATTGTTATGATCTTCTAACTCATTTATATACATATTTGTTCCGAGATTCAAAAACTCGTAATTCTGGAAGTTTCTATGAACTATATTATAGTCATGAATTTGTCCCTTCACTAAGGTTTAATTTTTTGAATGCTTTGTTTTTGCTTCTCTTCATCTTTCTTTATCCTTCATATGTCTTCATGTCTTTATGTCTAATTAGTGAGTGATTCTTCAACATGAGAGAGCTTCCAAAAAATAGATCAGCTTCAAATGCGCTATGGTGTTGGATGAAGGCCATATCTGACAAGAACTCAAACTAGAACTTGGAGAGTACTTACTTGGTGGTCACGACTCCTTGAGCTCCCAAGACTGGCATTGGCAAGACTGAGAATAAATGTGGCCAACCCCTCCTTATATAGTTTCCCAAGGGTAGTTACGAATTGATGATGTCATCGATGATGCCATCAATTCAAAGCATCGTCTTTGGATGTTAGAATCAAGCAAGAAGACAGTCGATCTTAGGGTTTTGGCATGTTTCGGACGTAATGGAAGCATTAGTTTCTTCAAATTCTCAACCAATCATGAGATATAGAAATTGACATGGAATCTAAGGTTTGAGATGGTTTACCTTGGGCATGGTTAACATGAGGTCCTTGACCTCATCACATAAGCCCCATCAAACTTGGTTGATAAAGTAATCCTCGTGCCATGTCAAATCACAAATTATTTGTCTAAATTCTAATGCATAGGTAGACGCATGCCTATTTCCTTGATGTAGCTTCCTTATCTTTGTTTCAACAACACATGAACAATTGGTATCTCCAAATGAAGATGTGAACTCTCGAATAAAGGCCTTGAAATCATGCAAAATATCCATGTCCTTCTCAAGGATAGGTGCAAACCATGAAAGAGCAGGACCACATAATAGAGTTCCTATGAGTCCTACTTGAGAAGCATCATCTGGGTACCTATCTGGTTGCATCCTTATGAATAGCTTCACTTGTTGCACAAATCCTCGAAACTTTGATCTTGTCCCATCAAATTTCTCAGGCATGCTCACTTTTGGACTTTTCTTCATGTTAGTTGCCATGGGGGGTACTTGAAGAAGATTGACTTACAATGATCTGCAACTCTTCGATTTGCCTTTGAAGTTCTGAGATTACATCTTGAATACTCTGTTGTTGAATCCTTTCTTGGTTTTCTCGTATCTATTGGACTTGTTGAATTACTTTAAGTGCAGAAAAAAATTCTTCTCGAATAATCTCCATGGTTCCTGGTCTTGGTGAAGGTAGTCTTGCCAAAATGTCACGGGAGCACTAGATTGTGCTCTCAGACTATAGTTCACAAGATTTCTGAAATACACTTATGATTACGAGAACACCCACGTAGAAAAAACAATACAAGAATATATAACTGGTACAAGACATCCGGCAACCCTAATAGGCATGGATAACTCAACTAGAGATGATACTGGAGATCCCACAACCCATGACCATAGGTATGAAATAGAATATCTAAAATACAAGAACTCCCTTGAGGGAGATGGACTAGATAGTAGAAAAACTTGAAAAGATCTTGTACTACGATATTACAAGAGGACAAGACTAGATGTCCAAGAACTATACTAATTAGGACAAGAACTCAAACTAGAACTTGGAGAGTACTTACTTGGTGGTCATGACTCCTTGAGCTCCCAATATTGGCATTGGCAAGACTGAGAATAAATGTAGCCAACTCCTCCTTATATAGCTTTCGAAGGGCGGTTACAAATTGATGATGTCATCAATTTGAAGCATGGTCTCTGCATGTCAGAATCAAGCAAGAAGATAGTCGATCTTAGGGTTTTGGCACGTTCCGGATGCAATGGAATCATTAGTTTCTTGAAATTCTCAACCACTCATGAGATATAGAAATTGACATGGAATCTAAGGTTCGAGATGGTTTTCTTTGTGTCCATGACAGACAGAATCAATGATGTGGCCAAGGAAGAGATGGTTGCAGAGATGTTTGAGGCAAGGGTTCTTGAGCTATCAAGCTCAACATGTGATGATCCAAGATGACACATATCAAATTTTCATTTCTCTAACATGTATAGTGATCACAGTACTATATATCACAAATCATTCATTGAGCTATACTAGATTTATCTACCAAGATTGATGGTACATTTATTTCGGCTAGCTCACTCCTTTGTGGACATTAGGATTTTCCTTAAGTATTGTTCTTTATATATTCCACTAGTTGTATTATTGTATTAGGTCATTCTTGTACAATATCTTTATGTAATAGAAGAATAAGAACAAGATCATTCTTCCTTGCCTCATTTGTGTCTGATCCTCTTGAGCGTGAGAGTGTGTAAATGAGCTCTCTTCATTATGTCCTTTCTCTTGACATGGTATTAGAGCCAGTGTGGGTATAGAGAGCTTGTGGAGAAGGTCCACATTGAAGAGTAGGCGAGAAGGCATGGAGAAAGTGTGATTAACAAACAACCTTAGATCATAATGGAATTTGGTATCAAGGTAGAAGGTGAAAAAATATTTTTGAAGCCATTTCGACCTCCATTTTAAGCCTATAAGGTGGGGCCTAGAGAAAAACCAAGTGAGCTCACAAAATTGTAACTTGTTTTCTATTTGACAACACCTTGGAAAACTCTAGATCCAGAATTTTAAGTGATTCCATGTAACATTGATACACCAAAACTATGTTTTTCTGAGATCAAACTATGACATCATAGTGTGATAATATTCAAGTAGGGTACTGCTATTAGTGTTTCTATAGTTGCAATTTATTGCAAAAATGGAAAGTTTTGATAGAATGAGTCAGCTTATGAGTGATAAGCTTGACAAGAACAATCTCCATGCTTGCAGATTCAGAATTAAGAATTTCTAAATATAAAAGGCTATTATAAGTACATTGATGGAGAAAATGAAAATGCTTTGTAGTTACCAGAGAGGAATCAGACTAGGCACTAGTTAAGAGTATATGAAGAATGGAATCAAGGAGCATGAAAGGTAATGTATAGGCTATTTGTTAGCATACAAGATAGCATGATTGGGCACATACAGGATGCCAAGACTTTGAAATAGGCTTGCAATTATTTTTTCATATTGTATGAGAGCAATACAATGGCACAAAAATTACAATTCAAGAATGAGTTGCATACACTAGAGAAAAATGGCATGTCGGTAATTAACTACACCCTGAAAATCAAAAGCAATTGTAAGTTACTTGGATCTATTGGCATGATTGTAGATGATGATGATAAGGTGGAAGTGTGCCTTTGTGGTTTAGGATATACATATAAGGAGTTCTAAACTTCTATATAGACTATGGAAAACATTATGAAATCTTTTGATCTGGTGTCCATGTTGATTATTGAACAAAAGAATGTTGGTGAGGATTGATACTCCCAAGGAAAACCTGGTTCTGAGTAGGTATTCTACTCAGCACCGGAAGAGGTAGAGGTAGAGGCTTCAAAAGTGGAAGATGAAATAGTAACCAAAACCAAGGTAAACAACAGAATCATGCAAGAGGTAAAGGATAGTTTTGCAGTAGGGCGAGCAAAAGAGGTCGCAAAATTTTCCAAAGAAATGATTGAGGAAATGACAATAAAGGATCATGGAATTGTGGTAAACTTGGAAACTTTGAACGTGATTGTAGGTTGAAGAATCAAAATAACAGAAGGTAGCAAAACAACTATGCATCCACAAGTCCAGATGATTCTCAGAAGCTACTCATGGTGCAACATCATATGACGAATAAGATGTCTGTTGATGTTTTGAAATCGAATGGTAATGTCTAATATGTTGATTCAGGTGCTTCAAATCACATGACCAATCATGTAAAATGGTTTAGTGGTTTGCAAAAATTGTCATTTCCTAGATATGTTGAAATAGGCAATGACACATCATATCCTATCAAGCATACAAAAAACATAGCACTATCTATGGAGGACAAGAAGGTGAAACATCTTGCTTATGTGCTGCATGTTTCAAATATAACAAAGAATTTGGTTTCTGTTCGATAAATGGTTGCCCAAGGATTACAAGGTTCAATGCTGATGAATTATATGTAGAAAAGTACAAACCCAATGGAAGATTGATTGCCAAAGGAAAAAAAAGTCGGTAGGATGTTCACCTTAAATGTGAAAACTCCTTAAATGAATGTAGCAATTTTTGCAAAAGGTGTGGTTGTTATTGCTGATATAAAGATTTGGAAGAAGAAAAGTGGACATGCAAATTTGTAGAGGCTCAAATTGATGCAATAAAGGATCTTTTCAACAAACTACCAAATTTCAAGGTTATAGAGATGCAAACGGTATGTGCAGCATGTCAATTTGGTAAATAGTCAAGGGCATCATTTCTGCGTGACAAGCATGTTAGTGACAATGTGCTAGAAATAATACATACATATGTTTGGGTTCCTACAAAGACCACATCTATGGGAGGATGTAGGTTTTATGTCACGTTCATCGATGACCATACATGGAAAGTATGGGTATATTTCATGAAAGAGAAGAGTGAGGTGTTCATTCACTTCCAAAATTTTAAGGCTATGGTGGAAAATAAAAAACTGAAGTATATTCAGACAATGATATCTGATGGAGGAGGTGAATACATGTCAAATGAGTTCAATAACTTTCTAAAAATTCATGGAATTTGATGATAGTTTTCATGTAGGTACACACCACAACAAAATAACATTGTTGAATGCAAAAATAAACATATTATAGAAATAGCAAGAGAATTAATGGCTGAGAAGAATATGCCTCAGTTTTTTTGGGCAAAAGCTATGCACACTACTGTATACATCATGAATAGAACTCCGACCATCATTGTATATCAAGTTACACTTGAAGAAAAGTTTACAGGTAAAAAGTGAAACTCATCACATTTGAAAATTTTTGGCTATATTGCATATGTTCATGTTTCAGATGAGTTGAGGACAAAGCTTGATCCAAAAGTAGAAAAGTATATCTTCATTGGGTTTTCCCTTGAGCAAAAGGGATGTAAATGCTACGACCCACTCACACAATAGGTGAAGATTAGCAGAGATGTGTCTCATGAAATGTCAAGCTTCTATGCAAATGCCAAAGGGCTTAATATAGACTCAAATGAAAAAGGAAATGTTGAAAAATCATGTGCAAAATATCAAGTTTTGAGTGGAACAAATGTGTTACTAAGCAATAGTTGCAACTCAAATCCATGGAGTGGAAGATTGCATGGAAATTTGAGTCCCACAAATTCATTGGATGCATCCAAGAAAGGTAAAGAAAAGCTTTTCGGTGGTAGTAAAATATCTACAGGTTTTGAAGACATGACTAGAGAATCAAGCACTTCATAAAGGAGCTTTGATGAGGAACTTGGAATTCCCTCTGTGAAGACTCCAAGAGTAAGAAAGGAAGATGTAGATAATACAAGGAGAAGTGACCCAAGACCAAGATGATGTGGGAGGATGTAGACTTCAGCACAATGATTGACGTATGGCAGCTACATGGCTCATCATTGTGCCCACATGACGAAGGTAATACAAGGTGCTGAAGCTTGTTTTGAAGATGCACTGGGAAATGCAAATTGGGAGAAAGCTATGGATGAGAAGATGGCTGCACTTTATGGAAATGAAACATGGAAGCTAGTTTCATTGCCACAAGGATAGAAACCCATAATCTGCAAGTGGGTTTACAAGGTAAAGCACAATGCTAATGGTAGCATAAGCAGGTATAAAGCACCATTAGTAGCAAAAGTATATGCACAGATATATGGAACTCATTATGAGGAAATGTTCAGCCCTATAGCTAAAATGTCTACATATTAGAGCACTTGTCACATTAGCTACATTAAAAGGATAGACTTTGCATCAGATGGATGTGAAGAATCCTTTCTTACATGGTGAGTTGTGGGAAGGAGTATACATGGACCAGCCACAAGGATATGAGGATTAAAAGCACCCAGAATATGTTTTCAGGTTGCAAAAGGCTTTGTATGGGCTTAAACAAGCCCCTTACGCTTGACATGCAAGGAGTATTGATTACTTATCCACCATTGGATTTTCTATGTGTGACATAGATCATTCATTATATGAAAGGAAGTTTGATGATTTGATGATGATTGTTGCTATTATTGCTGATGACTTGATTATATGTGGTGATAATGAAATCTTTAAAGAGGTAAAGAAACTCCTTATGTAGTAATTTGACATGAAAGATCTTGACGTTTTGCGCTATTTCTTGGGTATTGCGTTTATACATACAGAAACAAGTATACGATGTCGCAAAGGAAATATGCCTTGAGTATGTTGCAAAGTTTGGTATGGCTGATTGTAAGCCAATTTCTATTCCATTAGATCAAAATTTGAAGTTGGATACTACATCAGGTGAACCATTTGAAAATGCTATTATGTACAAGAAAATTATGGGAGGCTTGATATATTTCATAATTACAAGGCAGGATCTAAGCTACAGTGTTGGACTTGAATGTTAATTTATGCAAGTTGCCAAGTAGGTCGAGGAATTGGTCTACGACCAGATTTACATGGATTTTAAGATACAAAGGTCATCACTATAGGTGTATAATGAGTAGGGATAGGCTGAGATTTCCTAGAAAATGAGAGTATGTGAGGGCAAATTGGGCCCATCAAGTAGGTCTTAGGCACCCAAATATTTGAGTTTTTAAGTTCTACCATCGTCCACTGCTTGGATATCCAAATTTGGTGAGTCTTCCATGGTTGATGTTTTCCTTGATTCTTTGGTTGTTGCATTGAAGTCCTGTTTTGCTTCTTTCGTGGTGACTTTGATTGTCATGGAATATTTGGTTGCTCACCTTTCATAGCCAAATCTACTTCATACCTAGAATGAGTGGCTATTTGTATTGATTTGGCAGCTTGTTGGGGGATGATAATCATGATTTGTGGTTTTTTTGTGGTTGATTTTTCATCCCTAGGGTCAAGCTTTCTTGTGATTTGTGAGGGGATGTATGCATAGCCAATGCACCCAAATATTTTGCAATGGTCCAATGAGGGTTTCCTGCCATTCCATGTTTCATAGGGTTTCATACCATCCAATGATTTGGATGGAAGCCTATTGACCAAGTAGGTGGTTGTGCAAACAACCTATGCCCATAGATAATTGGGTAACTTCTTCTCATTTAACATAGACCTAGTAGCTTCAACAATTAATTTGTTCCTTCTCTCTACCACTCCATTCAATTGAGGAGTGTATCTAGTTGTTACTTCCCTCTTTATGCCTCTGTCCTATAGAAATGAATCAAACCCATTTGAAAAATACTCATCACCTCCATCATATCTGATCCTCTTCAAGCTCCTTCCTGTTTGGTTTTCAACTAGTGCCAAGTACTTCTTGAAACATGTAAATACCTCATCCTTATGCTTCATGAAATAAAGGATTGAACATCTACTATAAGCATCAATAAATGACACATAGTACCTTGAACCGAGATGGATGGATCTTTGCTACGTCCCCACACATCAGTGTGTACAAGCTCCAAATAGTCCTCATGGATGTATCCTCTCGTGTTGAATGGTTGCCCGTGAGCTTTGCCAAATTGGCATGCTCCACATTTGTATATCATATGTTGCTTCGTCACATTGTGAATGCCAAGCACACTTTGATCCCTACACATTTGCTTCAGAGTTCTTTCTCTTATGTGTCCGGTTTCATCTCTATAACTGAATTGTGTTATGTTCCTTGTATCTTCAATTTCAAATGTGAATAATCTAATTGACTTCTCACCTTTGGCAATCCTTTTGAAGCCTTGTTGGGGGTCTTCCTCATATGCTCCATGCTTAGTGAATCTGACCTATAAACCTTTCTCAACAATCTGCCCAACACTAATTACGCTTTTGGTTATAGTTGGCACAAACAGAACTTTACTCAAAATATTCATACTACCATCAGATGTTTTGACATTTCCAATTTGCTTGACTGAGTGTTTAGTATCATCACATGTTTGTACTTCATGCTTCCCTTTGGGTTCTTCAAGATAAGATAATAGAGATACATTTCCAGCCACATGGTTGGAACATCCTAAATCAATGTAGAAAAGATGCTCATCATCTTTACCTTACTTCGATGTCATGTTCATGATGAGTAGAGAGTCTTCTTGGTCTTCAATATAGTTTTTGTAGCCCCTTCTAACTCTAAAGCCTCCTTAATAGATGTTGTTGTTGTAGCCTTCATTGTAGTTATGGTTGTAGTCGCCTCCACCATTGTTGTATCTGCCTCTTGATTGTCCATAGCTACCTCTATGGAAGCCTCTTCCTCTTTGGTTCCTTCTATTCTTGAAACATTCTTCTATAGTGTGATTGTTAAGACCACATATGTTGCATGGTGAGTTCTTGTAGGGTCTCCGCCTACCTTGCTTTTCTCCTCTACACCTTCCTCTAGCACCTCTTCCTCTTCCTGCATAATTAGCTTGAGAGGTACTAGCCTCTTCTTCAGGCTTCTTGCTTTTACTTTTATCCTAGCTTTATTCTTATCTGTATAAAGGGCGAAATATTGGTTACCTCTTGAGTTGTCACCATTTTTGTTTAGCCTCATCTCATGGGTCAAGAGTTGCCCCATCAAGGTGTTGAGGTCAGGTATTTGCATATCCATGTAGAGATCCATTGTTGTGGTGAAGGACTCCCACTCATCATTAGCCTTGTTTCCATTAATGATATGCCTCACTATTTGCTCTTCTTCTATCTCCTCTCCAATGCTTGTAAGTTGATCAGCCACATATTTCATCTTGGTTACATAATCAACCACTCCTTGCTTTGGTTGTTTCTTTAGGGTTGTAAATTCCATCCACAACTGATTCTTCCTAGCTCTTGTGTTTGAGGAGAAATATGATGAAAGTACTTCCCAAGTCTCTTGGGAGGTCTTAAAATTTCTAACATGTGGCAACAAGAAATCAGAGATTGAGTTTAGTAGATATGACATGACAAGAGCATCCTTTGCACACCATGTGGTCAACTTCTATTTCTCTTCCCTTATAGGTTGATGCTTGCTCCTGAAGATTGGCATCTCTTCATCTCCTATGATATATCCATATAGAAGTCTCCCTTGAAGGTAGGCTTGCATCCTTAGTGACCATGCTGAGTAGTTGTTCCTGTCCAATTTGTCAATGAAGGATAGAAATCCATCTCCCATCTTGATTGTTGTTGCTCTCATACCACTGTTGGAGGAGATGGTGGATAGTCATAAGAGATGAATTGGTGTAGCTAAATCCTACTTCACACCTGCTAAGAATGATGGTTGGACAGTGTAGTGGGCCTCTTTAGCTAGCTAACGAGCACAAATAACCATATATGTTGCTTGGAAGATGATCCACTTTTTGAAGGATCAAAACAGATAGATTGGAAGATAATCCAAGATCAAAAACTTGCTATTTTAGTTAACATACCTATTCAGTGTTTTGAACAATTATCTGAGCACATTAGCAATTGTTTTAGTTCATTTTGGGGAACTCTAATTAACTTAGTAAGTTAAAAATCATAAGTGATTTCATAAAAAAATGATGGACTACATGTAGAGAAAGAAGTTTAGCAAGCCACAACTCCATCCCGACATTCGCAAGCTGCAATAGTCATTAGACAAGTGAGCAAAGATATGCTAATATCTGATGATGCCGAGAAGCAATGCTAATGAAACTTTGTAGGATTGTAATAGACAACATGCTGATTCTATCATGCTTTCAATCATTTCAAATCATCACCTACACAGTGAGAGCAAGCTCTAAGAAGATTACTGTTCTGATGGAGTTATGACAAAGAAATAAGATGAGAATGTAATGATCATATATGTATTAAACATGTCCAAATACAATGTCATTGGCAATCAAACATTGCTTGATGTGTGAGAGATGAATGAGCTATTAGGTAAGCTCTCTCTTCACAATGAATGTGTAACAAAATGATCTCTCTAACTCGAGATACATGTGGGTCTTTTAGATCCTCTTCTTATAGTTGAACTTGGAGCCAAAGTTTGAATTCAAAATCAAACTTCTACCTAAAAAGTGAATGTTAACATATAGGATAGATTCTCCCATTGCTCAACAACCAAATGATACATGATTTAGAGCTTCCTAAATCTTCATGGTTTTAATCCATTTTTACAAGGATAAATGTGAAGTACTTTTACAAGAGGTTGATCATACGAAGTCTTTCATAGGTTACACCAATACATTAAGCATAAGCTACTTAAACAAGTATGTGGGCTTGGGTTTAATTGCACGAACAGATTGGAATATCATAGGATCTTTCGATGCATTGCATATTGCGTTCCTAGGTCATGAAGTCTTAGGGACTTGTGTTGATGAGATTGTACCTCGATCGCCCCACAAGTGCATATAGTGGTGGATTAATACATCTTTAATTATCAATCCATGGAATTAGACGTACCAAGTGTATGAAGATGTGTGCACACATGATGGTAAGTGAAGTATCTAAGCTAC
Source organism: Ceratopteris richardii (assembly GCA_020310875.1). Taxonomy (NCBI): domain Eukaryota; kingdom Viridiplantae; phylum Streptophyta; class Polypodiopsida; order Polypodiales; family Pteridaceae; genus Ceratopteris; species Ceratopteris richardii. The sequence goes on from CM035429.1 coordinate 78,616,569, forward strand.
AATGCATGTATCTTGTTTCAACTAGTCTTTTCTAAAGTGTCTTTAGGTACCTCTATGAGCTTTCTACATATCGCCAATCTCTCCTTTTCTAGCTCCCCTTGGGTTAGAGTTTCTCATGTTGTTCTATATTAGGTCTAGTCATGATTCAGGATTGATAAGCTTTCAACCACATGTCCAAGTCTTCTGGTACTAGATATGCTAGGATTGATCCTGGTTTGTCTAGCTTCTACGTTTGGGATTTAAGTGCCGTGTTTTCTTATACTTTTTGTTCCTACGGTTTCCTACCTTCTTTTACATCTTTCTTGTCCTCTTTAGTTTTATTCTTTGTCCATTTATTCCTGAGTTTTTCCCTTTTATTCTTCCAACTTTGTGTTTTCTTTGTTTGGTTACTCTCACATGGGTCTTCCGAATCTTCTCCTATTTCTATCTTTGGCTCTGGACTCTTGTTCATCTGTTGTTCAGAATCTAATTCTTTTATCTCCTATCCTTTGGCTTGGGCTTCAATGGATTTTAATGGTACTATGTATTCTTTATCACTTCTCGATGATTCAATCACTTCGATCAGATTGATCTGTGTTATGTTATGAGTCTTATTGGGATTTTTCGGGCAATCTCTAAATATATGTTCCTTTCCGCACTCATTACAGTACCCTTCCCATGTTCTCAATGGTGGTTGGTTGTATGGAAGAGTGCATTCTCTTATGGAATGATCTCTGCCACATCCATAACATGGTCCTCTTGGCAGAGGTGGTCTAACGGGTAGTCTCATCTGGGTTTGTGCTTTTGGTTGTAGTGTACATTAGGTTCGCATACTCTGATCCATAGGGATTGTTGTATCCTTTGTAACCATAATATTGTTGATCATAGGTTTGGTCATACTCCATAAGACTTGCATCATAGGGGTAGTATTCTCCTTGGTTTTGCTCGTATCCCTGATTCGTTGTTTCTGCACTAGCTATAGGAATAGCTGGTACTATGGCTCTTTCCATATTCTCCTCTAGTTGAGTGTATTTGACTGGCACTATGTTCTGTGAATGGGGTGGTTGACCTAACATGGGCTATGGTTGTCCATATTCTCCTTGTTCATAAGGCTTGGGTGCTCTTTGTGGGCGTCGATAAGGGTTGTATCTCGGTATCTCTCTTCCTTGCTCTCTGAGAGGGTATCCATAAGGCCTATATTGGGGTTGATTCATTGGCCCTTGTTTCCTGTTAAATGGGCAATTTTCAGTAGCATGGTTGGTATATTTTTGCTCAATATGACGATAGAGGTTGGGTCCTTGGGATGGCTGCCTATTGTATGGATAGGATTGTTGCATTCCTTCCTCCTCTTGTACACATATGAGATGGATGATCTCCACCACACAGGCTACATCTCCTTAGCATTGGCATTCTCATTGGTGGGTTCTGGTAATTTCTCTGTCCATGGACTCCTAACTTCTTAGATACCAGTTTTGCTAGCTCCTCCACATTACTAGAACTAGTCGTTATTGTACTCCTAGTGTCCTCTAATTTAGTAGAGCTCCATGTGCTTTTGAGGTCATCTGCTAGGTTGTCTTTTAGATCAATGCATTCCTGGAGGCACTCACTCAATGTTTGAAGCCGTTTCACATAAACTAGGGTTCTCAAGGTTCCATTAGTGAATCCATAAAAAAATATTGATATCATTTTTTGTTGGGAGGGTCTTTCTATTATTGGGCATCTGTTGACATATTGGTTAAATCTTTGGGCAATTGTTTTTACAATTTCATTAGGGTTTTGTTTGAAACTATGAATTAAGGATGACAAGTTTTGTTTAATCCCTCACTTGGTAAATTCTTCAATAAAATCTTGGAAAATTGTTCAATGTTTCCAAATGATTTTGATCCAATGGTTAGAACCAAGTCAAAGTTGTTCCTGTGAGGCTAAGTCCAAAGGACTCATACTGGACAAAGAACTCATCCACTTGTTCTGCTCGTAGCACTTGCGTAAATTCTATTATATGGTCATAAGGTTCTCCCCTACCATCATAGTGGTTTCTCATACATTTAGCAACTTGACTTGGCCTCAACCTTCTGACAGCTTTTGGGGATCTGGGCATTACAATAATTGTTGGTCTAATTGGATGCATTCCTAGTTGCACACCTTGTTGTAACCTTGGTGTAATGGGTGGGCGATTCATGTTACCTATCCCTGGATTGGTTTGGTTGTGTGAATATGTTCCTAGCATTGTGAACTGCACATGTGTTCGATTGGGGATACTTCATTGGCTTGTTTGTCTTGACATTGTATTCTTTGTTCCTTGGTGGGTTGCGAAAGGGTTGTGAGAGGTATTTGCCTGCTCTCGAGGAGGAAACATAGGCAACCCCATGTATTTCAATTGAGACCTATTTAATTCATCTATTGGCCAATACCTTCTATGGTTTTGGTCTTGGTATGTGACTCTAGACTCTTCGTCAGGATCCTTCAACTCATAGATGGTCACTAGGCTTACTTCCTTTCCTCAGGTGGGTGAATCAGTTTGCAATAGCAGGTCTGACCCATGGATTAGATATACATCCAACAAGTAATCATCTTGAGGTATCAAATCCCCTCTGAAGACATGAGACACCACAGATTTTCCTCTTGGGGTGGTCACAAGTTCTTTAGAGTTAGATCTTCCAAAGTTCCTTGTCCCTCTAGTTCTCCCCTCTCATTGATTTGATCTGGGTTTTCCATTACTACGTAGATTTGACCTAACTTGTCCATGTAAACTCCTCCTTTGTACTTAACTACAGGTCTTGGCACTATTGCTGACTCGATAGAGTTTACCATTCTTGCGACAGACATGTTTATGCCATCAAGGTAAATAGGGATTCCTTGCCGATTAGTGGAAACATACTACAAAGAGCTATGGTATTCACCCTCTACGTTTGACATAAAATTCTCTCTAGGAACAAAACCATGCATGTCCTCTGAGGCCATGGGTTGTTCCTCCTTTAAGTCACCAGAGGTGTCCGAGTAGATTGAGTGATGGCTCGCTTGGGCTTCACTTCCTACAAATGAGATGACACTTCTCCAGCTACTTATCACCCATCCTGATCTTAAGTTCATTCACCCTTTTGATCTATATCTTCTCTCATTTTCCCCTTACTTACCTCCTCAATCCTCCAAATTTTACCTTCAGTTTGTCTGAGTTATTCAGGATGATACCACTTCTGGCACCTTATTGGCGATATGATATTGCACTAGGCATGATATGATAACAAGGGCCTACCATGATATGATACCACTATGTGGCGTGATACGATACTGAATTTACAAAAGATACGATACCTCTACTCCACATGATATGATAGTTGCCTCATAATACGATACTAGGATAACTGGTGATACGATACTTGTTGACCCACGATATGATACAAGTAATAGGGGTGATATGATACCACAAAATTCTAGAGCCGATATGATACTAGTCCTCGTGATACAATACCTTGCTCAACACGATACGATACCAGTAATAGGGGTGATAGGATACCAAGTCATGACACGATACGATACCACAATGAAGACGATAGGATACTTAGGATTATGTGATACGATACCAGATGTGCTCATGATAGGATACCTGGTGGACCAGGATACGATACCACTGAGGGACCATGATCATGATACCAACACTTGACAATACATGATACCTTGACGGTATCTTGGTACTTCAAGTGGGTGTGCATGATACGATATCAGGTGAGTATCACGATACTAGGGAATTTCGGTATCGCGATACCAAAACTCAACCAATCATGATACTATAACCAAAAATGATTAAAACTTATAATTCTTTTGTGCAAGTGTATATGTCCCTCTCCCCTTCACTCCTAATCCATTGTATAACTCAGAAGCTCCCTCAAATACTTGTGCTCTACCCCGCGATACCAAAAGAAAAGTTAATCACATTTGTGCATGCTCTTTTGATGTTTTTGAGGTGTTAAAGTTGAAGAACTCACCTCCAAGAGTGTCTTGCCTAAGCCTTGTGCACACAACTTCAACTAGGTGCTTGCTTGCCCCGATATCACCTCGACGATACCAGACGTTGCTCTTCCACGATACTTGTTCACACAAGTGACAAGAGAAATGATTTTTTTTTGGATTTTAAGGCCTTGATTCACCAAGTGCCTAAACTAAATTAAGCTTGACAAATTTTTTGAATTTTCTTGAGGTGTTCTACTTCTCCTTACACTACTCCTCTCTCCTACTTAACCTGAACTCTTCCCTTAGTTCCTCACTACTAACCCTAAACCTAAAAGCTCATTACACACACTCCAAAAGTTTGAAGTAACAAGTGTTGGAATACTTAATCACTTGCCATTGAATGAATTCACCTCTACAAGTACGATTCCTTCACTCTAGAGTTGTAACCATCATGAAGGCACCTTGGTTAGACTTTCCTCCTTGGTAACGGCCCCAAAAATGTATGTACCTAAGTCATGAAGTCTTAGGGACTTATGTTGATGAGCCTGTACCTCGATTGCCCCACAAGTGCATATAGTGGTGGATTAATACATGTTTAATTGGCAATCCATCGAATTAGACATACCAAGTATATGAAGACATGTGCACACATGATGGTAAGTCAAGTTTTGTATTTTCAATTGAATCTGACAAACATACTTCAAGTTATGAGAAAAATAGTGAATGGCGGGAAACACCAATACCTACTTCACAACTCATTATGGCTCACACACACACTATAGTAGCTTACAAGCGATGGGAAGTAGTAGGCAACAGTCCTACACATACATTTCAAGCATTAGACACACACAAAATATCTTGGAGAAGGAGGAAATCAGCAGGAAGGAGGCAAATTTGAAAATCTTGTTCAATTCTCACAATGACAACAAGTTCTTTACATGAGTTACAAAGTGACTTATACACATGTGCCCTAAAAATGGTCCTTTCACAAAAGAAACCAGCACTTTTATTGACTAAATCTAATTTTCTAATATTGTACAAGGATTATGATACAATGATTGGGGTTTATGCATCTAGAGGACTCCTCTGGTGCATTTAAATAGCTTCAAGGGATTTTCAAAGGATTTTGAAGAAGAAAAATCATGCTCATAATTTGAAAATTTTTTGGGGGCTCCTCTTTTGTGCTTCTTTACTCTGCAACACATATGCACACATACCTTCACAAATTAGAGGTAAATTGGGCCCTAAGGCAGAGAAGTGTGTGTTCTTAGGCTATGATCGTAATTAAAAAGGTTAGATAATCCAAATCAACCTCACTCACAACCATACATTTAGAAGGTGATGATGCATCATAATCACATTTAATAACACATGCCCAAAAATCTTGGACCATGTTGGCTTCATCATTCTTTGCATTTGTAGACATGAAGGATTCCTTCTTCTTTTCATTGGAATTATCAATCTTTCTACACTCATCACTTGAATGACCAGCCTTCTGACTATATTTGCATCTTCTCTTCTCCTAAAAATCAGCACCATTAGAGGAATGAGTGGAAGGAAAGGTTGAGGCTTTGATTTTGATGAAACCAAAGTTGAACCATACTTGCTTTTTGTTGATATATTTAGTGATGCGTGTGAACACACTAGGATTGCTGGGGCACTTTTTTCCCTCTTTAGGAGTTTCATTGTGTGTTGTGCTCCAAGCTTGTTCGTCTTCTTCTTCCTTGTGTTGTTCGTATGCTTTCATAGACCTCAAAATCCAACAATTGGTATCAGAGTAGGTCGTTGCTTCATCTAGGACGTTGTCGACACCCCTCCGATTATAATCTCAAAATCACATGAAATTTGTTGGGCATACTCAAAGTGATTAGTAGATCAAAATGGTTTTGTTATGTGGTGCCAAAATCGCAATCTGAGCTCGTTTTGGCCTTCGAACACACTATCATAGCACTTGTGGAGGCTATTTCATCTTTTTGTGCCAAAGATGTATATAGGTTTTAGTTCACCAGTATAAGTGTTGTGAAGAGATGGATAGGTATGTGTTGAAGATGAAGAGGTGTTGCAAAATCTTTGCTCTACACCAGCCAAATGAACTCTAGGAGTAGATGGTGGGCCCTTTTAGCTTGCCAATGGATTTATTAGACACCCTATGTACCTTGGAAGATCACTCTCAAAAAGATAGATCAAAACAGATAAGTTGGAGTTAGCTCAGAGGTGAAAACTTGCTATTCTTGGTTGATACACCTGTCCAGTGTTTTACATAATTCTCTGAGCACAGCAGCAATTAGATTAATCCCTCTTGGGGAAGGCTAGGTAGCTTAAAAAGCTAACTTTAGAGAGTAATCTCATCAAAAATAACAAACCACACACTGAGAATGACTTTTAACAAGTGATGACATCATCCCGATTTTCACGGGCTGCTACTGAAATAGACCAGTGAGTAGACAAAGTAACATAACTCACGATGTAAGAATCCAATGATCATGAAAATTTGTATGCTTATACTAGACCGTAAGCTGAATCCAACAAGCTTTAAATCACTCAATTTGGATGAGTAACCACTGAGAAATGACTCTGACAAGATGACTGAAAAAGTCGGGTACCTGACAGAGAAGAGAAAATGAACATACCCTGTTGACTTCAAATGAACATAACTGAAGATTCCAACATCCAAATGACATGAAAATTTCTGAGCATATAGTAGACTTATAGAGCTAACTTTACCAAGTTAAATCACTGAAAATGATGAACCAAGTGCAGAGAAACAATCTCTGCAAGCTAACTGAGAAAAACTGAAGTAATGGCAGTGAGTAGTACACATCACAAGAACATGGAAAGATGACCTCAAATAATCATGAAAATGAAAGTATATTTCTTGTACAATACAATGACTTACTGATACATATGTGTGCTTTGTAATCACACCTTGAAATGGCATAAAGCTCAGCTCTTGGAGGTCTTCACATAGGTCTCTCTAACCACGACTAAAACTGCCATCTATTTATAGTTGAGTTTGGGAGGCTAACTTCCCTCAATCACTCTCCAATCAATCAATGATTGATTTGATTCTCTACCTACCACAAATCACGAATTCGTGGCTCCTCTTTCCATTCTTGATCATGTGGGCTCAACCACTTAAGATTCTCTTACTTTTACATTAAGTAAACTCTTCAAAAGTTACAAGAGGTAGTTCACAAGTGAACTTTACATAGTCTTCATTTTGAAGCTTCTTTAATGACTTTGTGAGACTCAAGCCAATACTTAGGCTTGTCATAGACTTGCTCCAACAAGTGTCTCAAAGTCTGCAGCAGGTTTAGCAAAAGTCAATAGGGTAATTTTATTCAACATTTTGAGATACAGTCAATTTTCTACATCAGGGTATTTTAGTTAGTGGCCATGGCTGAAAGGAGTGATGTACTCCATATGTTGGTTGTTGGGGATAAGTTGGACGGTACCAATTACCCATTGTGGGCTTATATGATGTGTCATGTATTGGTTGCAAAAGGATTGTTGAATACTGTGCAGGGTGTTGAAAAACATCCTATTACACATGCAAACATAGTTGCTAAAGGTGATGTAGATGGCATTGAAGATGATGATATTCTTTATGTTCTTGTTCATGTTGTGGTTCCAACTTCACCTACTACAGGTCAAATTCCGAGTCATTGGGATGGCAGAGATGCTCAAGCACATGGATTAATAGCCTTGTCTGTCAAACGTGCCATTATTCCTCACAATTGCTCTTAGAGAACAGCTACGGATGCTTGGATATACTTACCACTTTATACCAAGCAAGGAATGAAGCTCATGTTGCTTACCTCTGAAAACAGCTAATGAGTGAGCACATGAATGAAGGTGATTCCATGGACAATTTTCTAACAAAGATCAAAGATTTGAAGGAACACTTGATTTTGGTTGATGAAGTGTTACCTGACAGTTCACTTGTGCAGACTATTATGAATGATCTTCCCAATTCATATTAGATTTTTACTTCCCCTCTTCATTTGATGATGAAAGGAAATCCAAATGCCTTAAGATTTGAGGAGTTAGTCTCTATTTTGTTGTAGGAAGATTAGTCTAGGTAGAACGGGTCCATTATGTGTGTTGCACATGAAGCTTTCCTGGCTAGTCAGAAAGGGCAAAGGTAAATGGAGCTCTTCTACTAGTATGTAGAAATCTGCTAATTCTGCACAATCAAAGAAGGATGACAAAGACGAGAAGAAAATAGAAAAGCAGAAATTGTTTTGCAAATATTGTAAAGCAAATGATCATCTCATAAAGAATTGTCCAAAACTGGTTGCTAAAGCAAAGAAAACGTTGTTGTAGATTACACCAAAAATAGAGTCTACTAATCTATCACAGAATGAAGAATGGGTGTTTACTACTGTTGTAGTTCTGACCCATCTTCTCCTGAACAGTGTATGTCTGCAATAGACTCATATGTTTGGTACTTTGATAGTGGGGAAACCAAACATATTACTTCGCAATGCATTTTCTTCACTTCACTCAAGCCTACTCTTACAGGGAATATTGTCACATGTGCCAATAACTCCTCTTATCCTATCATGGGAGTTAGTAAGATTGCTCTTAGTACTGTTGATGGTAGTTCTTTTACATTGTCAGATGCTTTATTTGTGTGAGGGATCAAGAAGAATATGTTATTAGTTTCAACTTTAGCCAAGATTGGCTTGGTTGTGAAATTTGTTGATGATAGATGTACATTCATGATCTCTCAAATGGTGATGTGATTATTGCTTCTGGCATTTTATGTCATGGGTTGTATAAGCTCATAGACTATGAAAAATCTGGAATAATTTGGCATGTGCAGTACATGATTCTGAGGCTATGTCAGATGCAAAAATATGAAATGGTGTCCTCTCTGAAAAAACTTGAGGCACCTAATAAACATGTACGTGAAGGTTGTATCTTGGGCAAAATGCAATGTTCCTCATTCCTAAAAGATTTCAATTTGAGCTCCTTAGAAATTGTAGCTTGTTCATGGTGATGCCTGTGGTCCTATGCATACACCCTCTTTTGGGAACTATCTTTACTTCGTGACTTTCATCGATCATTTTTCTAGGCATGCATGGGTATATCCATTGAAAGGAAAGTCCAAAGTATTAATGTGCTTCAAACAATTTCTGGTTTTAGCTCAAAATCTATCATGTAAAATGGACACCCTCTCTTTTGATCGAGGGGGGGAATATATGTCTTTTGACTTTAAAGCATTTCTTGTTGAACGTGGGATAAAACATTAGTGTACAGTGCCCTATACACCTCAAAAAAATGGATTTGTGGAGCAGAAGAACAAGTCACTCATGGAAATAGCAAGGTGTATGGTTAAGAGTTAGGTTTTACCACATAGTTTCTAGCTTGAGGTTGTCATGTGTGTAGTATATGTACCTAACATGTGTCCCACTAAAGCATTGCATTCTATCACTCCATATGAGGCTTGGCATGGTCGCAAGCCATTTATTGTTCACCTGAGCATTTTTGGTTGTCTCACGTATGCATTAGTGCCTAAACAACAACACATGAAATTGCATGATAAAGCAGTGAAATGTATTTTGGTTAGCCATGATGTTGTATTTGTGGAAGATGATATTCAGCCACTACTTTCATGTACTAAGGAAACATCTGTTATCTCCAAAGACATGTATGATACTTTGCTCCCTCTTTTATAGGTTGATAGTTTAGTTTTGGTCTTAATAAGGCAACTTCCCAACCTTGACAGGTTTCATGTGATGATGCAGATCATTCCATTTCTAATGCAGATTTGCACGATGCACTTGTTGATGAGAGAGCTGATATTGAGAAGGCAAAAACTATGCCAAAATAGCTTGTATAGACTTTGCATGACAGGAAATTAGATGCACCTTTGTCATATCCTATGCATTGAGGCTCTCAGAGTGCCTCTTTCGCATTAGATTGCTATGCTATGTCTGCCTCTAGTCTCTATGATGGGAATGAGCCTGTTTCATTTGATGAAGCACAAAATTCAAAAAATTGGATGGCTATTATGCAATCTGAACCGGCTCGTTGCTATGACACTCATGTGTCCACCAGTGGTTTGTGCTTCATTCTTGGTAGCTCATGCATATCTTGGTTGATCAAGAAGCAACCTACTGCGGCCACTTCTTGCTGTGAGGCTGAGTATAGGGCACCTTTCATAGTGATTGTTGAGTTTGTGGCTCAGACACCTTATGGTTGATTTGGGTGTTGGTCAGTGCTTTTGTAAAGAGAGATGGTGGATGCAATCTAAAGATGAGTTGGTGCTACTATAACCAGCTTCACACCAGCCAACTAAGACTTCAGAGTTGGTTAGTAGACCCTTTGAGCTTCCTAAATGCACAAAAAAATCACCTAAGTGTTTTGGAACAAGTATCTCAAAAGTTTGAGTCAACAGAGACTAGTTCCAAAATGACTAGCTCCCAAAACTTGCTATTTTTGTACATACACCTGAGCACTAAGAAGAAGATTAGGCAAAATTTGGAACACTCCCGCCATTTTTGGGGCTCTGTAGAGATTCAACTAGTGAGCAAAACAACATAGATTTCTCACAAATGGTAAATCCAATGACCATGAAAGCATAAACTAGACTTAAAGCAATCCATTGTACTTTAAAACTCGTAAAAATCTTACGTATAGCCCGAGCTATGAGCTTCTGAAGTTACTGTTCTAAGTGAGTATAACAAAGAATAAAACAGAGAAGAAGTAAATGATGAATGTACAGATTCACATATAATTACAACCACATTGGCAATGAATACTTGCAGAATGGGAGTAGAATGATAGAGCTATGGATTAAGCTCTTCAATCTCTACAAATGAACATGAAGTGGGCATGAATCAAGCTCTCTAATGGCGACTTCCTTCTTGCTCTTTTTATAGCTACTTTTGGAGGTAGTTTTGAATTTGAATTCAAATAACTTCACCTAAAAGTGATGCTAAGAATTAGGAGATATTCTCTGAGCTGATGGATTCATGCTTTTAGGTAGTTAGAGCCATGAATTTCCTTTTTACATCATGAATGACTTAAGTCATTCTTTCTTTCACAATTACAAGAGATAAGATATACTCTTTTACAAGAGGTGTTCATATGTCTACACATATGACTACAAATGAACATAAATCAAATCATATCAAGCATGTAGGCTTGGGTAAAATGCATCAACAGCTCCCCTTCAAGCCTAGCATGCTTGGCCTCCAAATATGTCTTCAATTGTCCTTGATTTCCTACAAGTCAATCATTTAAATCTACTCAATTTTGTACCATCAAGAGCTTTAGTCAACATGTTTGCACGTTGCATATATGTAGAGACATAGGATAGTTGAATATCCTTGCTCATTAGCTTCTCCCTTACATAATGGTAGTGGACTTCAACATTCTTGGTTCTAGCATGGTATACCGGATTAGCTGCAAGATGTAGTGATCTTGTGTTGTCACAAAAAATGTGAGGTGTTGAAGAATGAAGTCCAAGATTTGTATACAAAGATTTTAACCACATGATTTCTTGAGTTGCATTAGCCAAACCTCTACATTCCACTTCAATAGAAGATAATTCCATTGTTGATTGCTTCTTGGATGACCAAGAAATGATCTTTAAAACTACGAATGATACAAACCCAAATGTGCTTCTTCTATCATCTCTAGATCCGGCCCAATCCGCATATGAGTAGGCCTTTAACTCAATATCTAAAGTAAAATGGATAAAACAAACCTTCATTCATGGTCCCCTTTAGGTACTTGAGGACTCTCTTGGCCGCTTCCATATGTGGTCTTCTCGGCTTATGCATAAACTGACTCAATATGCTAACACTATAGCATATACCCACCCTTCTGAGTGTTGCATAGTTCAAACTTTCAACCAAGCTCTGATAGCTTGTGATGTCTTCAATTGGCTCTCCTTCATAAGCACTATGCTTATGATTTTTCTCCATAGGTGTACCTGCATACTTGGTGTTTTGCATCTTGAACTTGATGAGCATGTCATGCACATACTTCCTTTGTGTGATGTATATACCGAAACTTGTGTAAATTAACTCCAATCCAAGAAAAAAAGTGAGTGGTCCAAGATCACTTATTTCGAACTCCTCCTTCATTTGATTCTTTACCTCTTTGATTCCTTCAAGATCATTCCTTGTGATAATAATATCATCAACATACACACATAAATAGATCACTTTAGATCCATTCCTCTTTATGAACAAAGAGGTATCTGCCTTGCTAGCTTTGAATCCTTGGTCTTGCAAATAAGTCACCAATCTAAAATTACAAGCTCACAAAGCTTGCTTCAATCCATACAAAGCTTAATTTGCATACATAGTTAGGATGATGTGCATCCTCATATCTAGCAGGTTTTTCCATATACACTTCCTGAGAAATCCATTCATTTAAGAAAGCATTCTTTACATCAAGTTGATAGAGCTTCCAATTTCTAGATGCATAAGTGGAGAGAAAGTCTCCTCATAATCAATACCATGGGTTTGAGCAATCCCTTTAGCAACTAACCTTGCTTTATGTCTATTTATACTTCCATTTGTATTTCTCTTGATTTTCTATATCCATCGAGATCCAATAACCTTCATAGGTGGCTTGTTAGGTACAAGCTCCCAAGTGTCATCTTCCTTCAAGGCTTCCATTTCTTCATCCATTGCATCTCTCCAAGCTTTCTTGCTTTGTACTTCTTCAAATGTGGTAGGTTCTTCATTGGTTTAATCCGTTGCAATGTGGATTGAGTGCTTGGTGACCAAAGAAGTATCATAACCATACCTCTCTGGTTTCTTCTTCTCCCGTGAAGACCTTCTAAGTGGTTGATGTGAGCTCTTGGGTCCATATGTAGCATCTTGCATCTTTGCTTTACCTTTGCTCTTCCATTGCTTTAGTCTTTCCAAGTCTTCTAGGTCAATCTCCGAATCACTTTCTTCAATTTTCTTCGGCTCCTTTGGTTGAAGTGATGGAAAATCTTCATCCAAGTCATAAGGCAACTTCACTTTCCTATCATCATCAAAACATGATTGGTTCTCATAAAAAATTACATCTTTGCTCATAGAAAATCCTTTATTAGTTGGATTCTATAATCTGTATCCTTTTTGGTTTTGGTCATAACCAATAAATATGCACTTCTTTGCCTCGGGATCCAATTTCCCTCTTACTTGAGAAGGAATGTGAGCATAAGCTAAGCATCCAAATATTTTACAATGCTCTAGACTAGGTCTCCTTGCATTCCACACTTCATATGGAGTGGTTCCATCTAATGACTTAGATGGAAGTTTATTTATGAGATATGTGGTTGTAGACACAGCCTCTACCCATAGGTAGTTTGGCAATCCCCACTTGTACACCACCTTTGCATCACTTGCAAAGTCACCACTTTGACCAGATCAACAAAGAGTTTAATTTCACTTTAGTGCATAGACTAAGCAAGGAAACCTTGTTATGGCTAATCATTTGTCTAAGGTTAGCCTAAAGAACTAGGCCATTGGAGTGGAGGGAAAATTACCTAATGTTGAGCTATTCATAGTTAAAGCACAAGGGTGGTATGATGATATCAAAGATTTTATCAAGATTGGTAAGTATGTAGATAAAGCCAATTTTGTGTAGAGGAATAGGTTACTAATAAAGAGTAAGCCTTTTACATTTGTTGAGGGCAAACTATATAGATATGGTAAAAGATAATTTACTTAGGAAATGCATTGAAGAAGATGAGACAAGGCACACTATTGAGAGGGCACATGGATTAATGGTGGGCACCTCCTTAGCCATGTTACAAGCCATAGAATCCTAGGTTGGTTTATAGTGTCCAACATTATTTAGAGATGTAGAGGAAAGGTCTCAAGCATGTGATGTCTGTTAGAGATGTGGTCCAAAACCCACAAATCAGAGAAAACATCCATTGGTTGTCTCCATAACATGGAAACCATTTGAGAAGTGGGAGGTTAGATTTTATAGGCTCTATCAAGCCTGCATCCTTTCCTAGTCAAGATAACTATTTGTTGCAAATGAATATGCAACAAAGTGGGCAAAGGCTATTACTTCTCCAAATTGCACATCCAAGACACTTGTTGATTTCTTGCACAACAACATTTTTTTTAGGTTCGGGTATCCACTTGAAATCTGCAATGATCAAGGAACAAATTTTGTTAATAAAGTTGTGTATGAAGTTTTTAACAAGAATACGGTTCTCCGTCCTACGTCCTATGCATGTTATCCAAGCACCAATGGAAAAGGAGAGTTTGCAAATAAAGTATTGATAGATCTTTTGAGGAAGGAATGTATGGTAAAGCCCACTACCTAGGGCACTACTTATTTAGGTACACTACAGGCCTACAAATTGACATGCAAAGAAGCCATAGGCCACTCCCCATTTCAAATGTTCAATGGAGTAATTCCTATAGAACCCTTTGAGTTTTTACATGGCTCTCCCATGACAAAATATGTGCATGTAAGAAAGGATTATGGGGTCTCTATTAGACTATTAACACTCAACAAATTTGAGGAAATTTGACTACATGCATTAAAACAGTTGGAGGAGGCAAAACACAAGAGGAAGGAAATTCATGATAGAAATTTATAGGCAAACAAATTATAGATTTGCATGCTTGTTCTCTTACATAGACCCCAATTATAGACACAATTGGGAGGCAAGCGGATTCCCCATTAGGAAGGACTATACAAAAATAAAAAAATGCTACAATGGGATGTGGAGCAATTAGAGACTTTGACTGGTAAAGCACTACCACTAGTCAACATCCCTAGGCTCAAGGCCTATCTACTCAACAAATTTGAGGAAATGCGACTTGATGCAAAACACAAAAGGAAGGAAATTAAAACGATTGGAGGAGACAAAACACAAAAGGAAGGAAATTCATGATAAAAATTTATGGGAAAACAAATTATAGAATTGCATGCTTGTTCTCTTAGATAGACCCCAATTCTAGACACAATTGGGAGGCAAGCGGCTTCCTCATTAGGAAGGGTTGTACAAAAATAAAAAAATGCTACAATGGGATGCAGATAAATTAGAGACTTTGACTGGTAAAGCACTACCACTAGTCAACATCCCCAAGCTCAAGGCCTATCTACATCAAAAAAATTGAACATATTTTGGATCACTTCGCACAATTTTTCTAGGTTGTACATAACTCTTCTCGTGCTCTTTTGCATTACATTTTTCCATTAGCATCTGCTTTTATGCATTTATTTTTAAGTATTTTTAGAATTTGGATGTCATTCCATAGCCCCAATTCATGAGAAGCTTATGGGAAATTTTTGGGATTTTTATGAATTTTTTATTTTTTTTGAAGATTCTTTTAAGGATTTTTTGGTTTTTTTCCCTTCCGAATGGACTATTTCTTGTTGAATTAGATGAGAAATGTAAGTTCTCTAGTGTTTTGAGTGGACAAAGGTATATTGAGGTTGTTTCATATTTTTTTAAATTTTTTGAACATTTTTTTATTTTTTCTTTTATTTTAAGTATTATTAAAAAAAATCAAGCCCTTGGTTTTTGTTTAAAACAAAAAAAATATATCTCTATTTCTCTCTCTATCTCTCTCATAATCTCCCTATTTCTCTCTATCTCTCTCTTGCTCTCTCTATCTCTCTCTTCCTCTCTCTATATCTCACTTGCTCTCTCTCCATCTCTCTCTTCTTCTTTGTCTATCTCTCTTTATTGCTCTCTGTATCTCTCTCTCTCTCTCTATCTATCTATCTATCTAGCTCTTCCTTTGTCTCTATCTAGATATTCCTATCTCTATCTCTCTCTTCCTCTGTCTCTACCTCTCTTTCTCTCTTCCTCTCTTCATCTCTCTCTCTCTCTCTCTCTCTCTCTCTCTCTCTCTCTCTATCTTACCCCATCTACTTGCCCCTACCTCCCCACCTTATTAGTATATGTTTTATATTAAGGTATAAATAAATTTATTTATTTATTGTTTTTAATTTTTATTTGAAATTTTTTCTTCCCAATTTTTATTTTATTTTAGTTTTATATTTTAATTAATTCCCTTACTTTTTTTATTTTCTCATTTTTAAAGAATTTAATCCCCCCACAAACCATAATATATTTTTTATACTATGGTCTAAAACATTTTTTTTTTTAATTCTAAGATGAATACTCAATGGCTCTAGATTGCACCTCGCGTGTCTATGTTTTTCCACATTGGAGTTATTTCATGTCTTTCGGCACCTGTAAGCTCATTTTCATCATTAGTCTTCCCAAATCCACACAATTTTCCTACGTTTGGTCAAACCTCTTTTGTGTTCAAATTCAACATGTGATGTCTATCCTATACATGTTTCATATGGTCCATTCCCTCTTTATTTTTCCACATGTTTCACATTTTTCACATGTATCACATGTCTCATCTCCCTTTTTGACTTTTTCCTTGTCACCAACCCCATCACATCCTCCTTGCCCCTTCTTTCTTCACTTCTAATCCACACCTACCCCTTCCTCCTTAATGTCCCTTCCTTATTCACCTCCAACCCACACCTACCCCTCCCTCGGAGCGTCTCATCCATCCATCCCGTGCTATCTCTCTTTCCCATTGTTTCATCATCATTTTCTTCATCCATATTAGCTACTTGATCTGGATTCTAGTTTTTGATGTTACCTTTCAAAAGATCCTTTTCCTTCTCTTGTTGGATTGCTTATATGTTTTTTTCAAGGTTTTACCACACTCTTATGTTGTAGCAGCATTTTGTTGCTGGTGGTTTTATTGTTTGCTCTTCGGGTCAGAGATCCATTAAGTGGTGGGCACCTATTAAACCTTTCAAAGTGGTCACTTGCCAAAGTGGTGCACAAGTAGCCAAGGACATGGGTGCACAAGTGGTTTGTTCACAATTTTCTTGGAGGAGAAGTTAACTGTAGGTTGCAAAAAGGGCCTTTGTGAAGGGTTTTAGAGGCTTTCAAAGTGTTGTGGAAGGACCCTCCCTTATGCACACATTTTGGAGAAATTAAGGTCAAAAGTGTCGAAGACAGATAGTGAAAACGATATGCAAGAGCTTATGTGTGGCCCCCCATTTAATTTTGTTTTCCATGAAGTCACTATAAGAAAAAAATATGGATTTGTTGTCTTTACATGAGAATGTTCTTGGGACAAGGGAAGCATCAAGATATCTTAGTAATTTGGAAGTGAAACGATATACATAAGAGGAATGGGCACAACAAAGGAGTATTATTGGAGATAGACTAAGCAAGCAAGAGCATAAACTACACTATGAGAGCAAGAGACATGCACTTAGATAGTGCACAAAGAGACAAAGTTTGCACAAAGAGAGAGAGAGAGAGAGAGAGTTTAAAGAGAGAGAGAGAGAGAGAGAGAGAGAGAGAGATAAAGTGTGCAAAGAGGGTGACAAAGTATGTTGAGAGAGTGTATAGAGAGCAACTAAAGTGTGATATAATATCATCAAGGAGGTGTTGCAGTTCATAGTAGAAGTGACCATTACTTCAACCTTATTTTAAGCTTGAGTGCAAGGAGTCCAAAAGGGCAAGCTACTAGATAACATGAAGGACTAGTGCAAAGGTTGACTGCACGTGGTATATTTGACTGCACATGGTATATTTTTATAGTTGCATGTACTTCTTTGTTTTAAAAGGGTTATGCACCGACAACATTTTGTCTTATTCTAGACAAAGCTATCTTTTATGCTAATGAAGGCAAGAGGCTTCCAACACAATTACTTGACATTATTCTTCTTCTCTACTTTTCTCTTATAAACACTCAAGCCCCTTTCAACTAAAGAACCTCCCAATAAAAATCCTCCATTCAAGATGGGTACATAAGGGAACATATTTTGCTTGGTAATCATCCATATTGATGTTTGGGAACCAAGAAAGGAGCCTTCATTGGGAGGGAATCATCATTTTCTTATCTTCATTGATGACTAAAAAAAAAAAGAAATCATTTTTTTGTAATGTCAAAAGCAAATGTATTTGTTCACTTTCAATTTTTCAAAATGAGGCTTTTACCGAGGAAAATGAACAGGTGGGATTTTGCCCCGACGTCGGTGTAAGGGTCGGTGTAGGCGTCAGAAACAAAGCTTCGGTATGAGCATCGGAATGAGCATCGGTATAAGTGTCGGTATATGCATCGGTATAAGCGTCGGTATATGCGTCAGTATAAGCATCGTTATAAGCCATGGTATGCCCTTGGGCAAATAGTCGGTATAAGCATCAGTATGTGCTTGGGGATACCGATGCTTATATCGTCGCCTATATAGACAACCATATCTGCAAAAATTTTCTTGGGTAGAGTGTGTTGCCTCTTGCTACGGTAACATTCCCATGCTGTTGCATAGCAAAAGACAATACATTCTGGCCAAGAAAAACCCGAGTACATTGTGAATTAACAATCAATGTTGAGTCAAACAATCATAATAGATTTACATTCTGCCCAAGAAAAACCTCAGTACATTGTGAATTAACAATCAATGTTGAGTCACACAATCATAATAGATTTTAAGTCACAACTATCATACACACATATAACATACATACTATTGTGAAGTAAGAATCAATACTATTGTGAAGTAAGAATCAATGTTGATTCAAACAATCACAACAAATTTCCACTCACAATCATATACACACATTCACATACACATATTATTGTGAAGTAAGAATCAATGCTGAGTCAAACAATGTGAATAGTTTTTTACTCACAATTTTAAACAAACAAATCAATATTTCTCTTTATTTTTATGATCTTAAAATACTAGATATTTTTTAAAAGATTTTATACCTTGTTCTTTTGTAGGAAACTATAAGCTCACAAAAAACATAGTTACTCTGTTGAATTAATTTGTATAAAGAAAAAAGCCAAATTATCACCCGAAAACTATTCCCTATTATCTGAACGAGCTGATGTGATTGAATAATCTAGTCAAATAATAAGATTCTATCATAAAAATTCTGTAGTTATTCACCAATAATCAAATCACCAAATAACTAGTAATGCAACCTACATCTTATGAGGCAAAAGAAAAATGACTCTTTTGTCCCTTTTTCCACTTTATCTATACTCTTATTTTCTAAATGGGTGTATGTAGTTACTTTGTATTTAGCTCTAACACTAATATTGGATGATAAACATTCCTATGTGGACAAATGCTTGTAGACATGTGCTCTGAGCTTTCTATCTTTCCCCTAGTACATTCCGAGAAAGAACTTCATACTTTGCACACAAAAAAACAACATTAGTATAAGTTTTCATGGGTTTCAAATCACATCATTTTCATAGTAGATAATGACTAAAGGAGGTTCATGGAAACATACAACTCTGTGGCCTAGTAGAGTATTGGTTCAACACATAGACATGTTCTAGTTAGTACTCCTAAACTATGCAAGAGAAATCATGAGGTTCTAGGACATATAATAAACATAATAAGCTTATGGATTTCAGGTGAAGGAGAAAGAAGAACTACAATAACAGGTTTTTGTCTAAGATAACCTACAAAGAGAGAGCGTAAGAGTTAAATCTTTCCAAAATATGCCCAGAACAGCTATCGTTCATTATTATAAGACACAGTAAAACTCAATACAACCCTAGGAGGTCACGTACTAGCCCCCTATAACCAATCAGAATCATATAAATGTGAAAACATGGGATCCAATCACATCAAGAGGTGACCCATTTCTTCTTCAACCAAGTTCTTTGATTCAGCCATGTGTGATGACTTCAATGCATGCACGTTATTCTTGTTTGCTTGTGGGCAATGTGGAAAGTAAATTTGAGGCATGTTCCAATATTTTTAAGCTCAGAATTCGTTTTTACTTCCAACATACAAGATTATCAATTATGTTACAGTATTTTGGGGGACATTCACAGTGTGAAGATTGAATTTAGATCGTAAAAAAGATTATCAAATTTCTTCATGTTTCCGTCCCTTCTTGATCCTAATCCTAAATGAGTGATGGCAAGAAATAACAAAGGGAGAGGTTTTGGAGTTCTATACATTTCTATGTGGTCCCATGGGATCGATAAAGAAATATGGGAATTGCCCATCCATATGTTTGAGATGGAGAAAAAATAATATGTAATTTACTCACTAGACTCTGAAGCATCAGTGAATCATAATTATTTTACCCTTCTTCTATCACGATTGAAGGTTAGTGCTCAATGATTTGATCTCAGCTAATCCATTTTGTATTAATGGAACCAATTTGAAGGAACATGAATATGAACTAGAGAGTGGTAATCCGAGGTATGGAAAGGACAAATTCAATATGGTTCCCAATACAAAGCATTACCGACATCTAAAAACATGAAGGAAAAAGGACCACAAAAAAGTATCAGAAAGAGAAATAGCTCATCTTTGATGGGAAAATCCCTAAAATTAATCTTTTAGTGCAATGAAATAAAGCTACTTAGAATCCCCCACTTAATTTCTAATCAGCTCGCTTTGTAAATCTCCCCTCCATTCGCTTATGATTTTCTTTGTACAATATGATTCAAAGATTTTCTCAAAAATCAATGAATGAAACAAAATCCAACATCCATAGAAGTTATCTAGCTTTTTCTTTTCTTGTTTTACCATACAAGGTCTTTTTCTTTTCCATATTCTTCTTTCTCTTCTAGAATATGAAAAGTTATAGATATGTACTTCTAACTAAGTTGTTCACCATATTGTAATGTCATACATCTATGATCAACTAAGTTTATTATAATTTCATAGATCAAAGATCAATTAGTGGATTTATGTTCTCACATGGAAGTGAAACCATTTTATGCGATAGCAAGGAGCAACCAAATGTCATTTTTTCGAGTATTGAAGCTGAATATAGAAGCATTACTCAAGCTATTTGTGAAGAAACATGGATTAAGTACCTAGTTGAAGACAGGGGAGTATACATCTATGGAAAGATGATCCTCTATAGTGATAATTTGAGTTGAATTATGCTATCAAAGAATGCAGTCTATCATGCAAGATGGAAGCACATTGAAGCTCACTATCACTTTGTTCCTGAGAAGTTCATTGAAGGAGAGGTGGAATTGATTCACATCAACACCAGAGAATGAGTCAAAAATATTTTCAGCAAAGCTCCTTCCAAAGAAAAATTCATCTATTGTAGAGAAGCTTTAGGGATTAGGAAGCTTTACTTTATATCTAAAAGATGTTATTTCATTTTTATTTCATCTTGTATGGACATATGTAATTATTTCATTTTGTATTCAAGATCATTCTAAAATTGAGGGAGAGATTGATGATGTGCCATCAAATATGTAAAAACAATAGAATGAAAAAAAAAGAATGTGCCCAACTCATTCCAAGGTGCACGCAACCTTATCCAGGACTCTGTCTTCCTCTCTGGTTCTTTGTGTGTGATATCTTCAATGAATGCCCCATCAATTTGCTTTCCGTTGAGCTTATGTGAGGATGATTCAAACAAATGATTTCGTAGATGGATTTCTTTTTAATCCTCTTGAGACGTCGATTCGATATTACTAGGGGTTTGCCATGAAAATAATCTCAAAAGGGGTAACGTATTGAGCACAATTGTTGGTTGTTATATATTTTTGTTTGTAACATTTGAACTCCACAATGGGCACTAATAGAGTCCATCACAAAATGGTGGCAACTGCAGGTAAATTTGTTAGCATAAGCAGGTAAATTTGTTGGCAACCAACTTCCAGCCTCGGTTTGATATCATAAAAAACCTTTGCTAACCTCAGTTGAAGATCGCGTTCATAGATTAGATTTGAACTTCAATTCGAATTTCATTCAATCGAATTCGACCCTCTCTCTCTCTCTCTCTGTCTTTTAATGTAAGTTCTTCTTGCTTGTAGAAGCCAGCGCTCTCCATCTATGACGGAGGCTTCACGCATTGTACAACACTTTGGGTTGTGTGTGCGTGCGCGTGTGTAATAATGAGCGGTTTTAATTCTGGTTGTCCATACGGATGAAAAAAAAAGAGACAAAATGGGATCAGTTGCCCTTTGTTTTGCGTCATACATGAAGTCGGTGTGGTACAGAGAGATGTAACGTAATTCCAACGTATGGTACTCTCAAGCATCGTAAATGATGGTTCCTTTTTCGATCTCAAAGACTATTCGCTATCGCCTCGAATGGACTCATATGCCTATTAAAGCATCATATGCCAAACAGTTCATCAGAATCAGTGATGAATGGAAGTGGGCGGCTGGGATAAGACAAAATGACTCTATTTGGTTCCCGATCAGCGGCATTATGGGGGTGGAGTCTTGGAACCTCCAAATTGCAAAGCAGTTATGGAACAAGGGGTTCAAACAGTGGAAACAACTTTGGAAACCAGAGACCAGCCAGTGGATTAGGTTCGAAGAACTGGATCCGAGACTTAGAGTGACCTTTGAGGAATGGACTCTTCTTCAAAGCAGGTGTTTAGCATGGGACTGTTCAACTACCCGCCTTCTCTGCGGTCAGGATCTTCCTTGCCTGGAGGGCCTCAAATGGAGCAATGGTAAGAAGCTATCCAGAACCCCCAACTTCAAAGAGGATTTAGATGTTCACCACACTCTTAACAAGAGATGGTGCCTTTCTTGGACCAAACTTCAGTGGGAACTAAAATTCATGTCTCTTTGGCACCCCCTAATTGAGGTCAAAAAGTTCGCTCTCATGTGGCAGATCTTGCATAAAGGTATCTGGTCCAATGCAAGGGCTAACAAAATCTGTGGTGTGCCGCCATGGTGCAAGCGTTGCCATCGGTGCATCGAAGATTTAGCTCACCTGTTCTTCGACTGCCCTAAGTCCCGTGTTATTTGGCGTCACGTGACCTGAGTATTGAGACTCTCGAACCAAATCAACTGGCAACATGTGATGTTGGGTGAGGCGGTCGGCTGCTCATCGAGGCTGTGGAATGCCATCAAAGGTGAGACTCTCTGGAAGATTTGGAGAGAGCGATGTGCTGTCAATTTTGGCCAAACTCCTAAGGAATGGTCGATCGAGAAATCCTTGTTTATCCTAGGCAAAAGAATCTCCCGAGATAAGAGATCTCCACCGTTTAGACATCACTGTATTTATCTCCTTGAAAACAACAAGTTGAAACCCAAATAGGTCCCAGATGAGGGTGATGATAAATTTATCCGCCTCATTTGTAATGCTCTCTAGTTTGCCATACTCCTCCCCTGCATTGTAGGATTTGGGGGGTCCCATGGGCACTAGTCCCATCCACTTGTAATTTTTTTTTCTATCTTTATTTTAATTAAAGTCCGGGAGATTAGGCTAAGGCCGAACTTCCTTCTATTCAAAAAAAAAAACTGTAATAAGAGACAAAGAGCATCAGAAAGCATATGCATACGGAGGAAGTTGAACGAATTCTGTACGTGACTCCCCAAGTGCGCCATCAACAACGACGCAGCTTCGACCTTTCATATCATATCAATTAGTCAAAAGGAAATCGAGTAACTTCGACCTTTCATATCAAGTAGTCAAAAGGAAATCGAGTGCTCCAACACCTCCTGCTTCAACAGTATGCGACAATGACTGCAGAAATGACAATGACTGCAGTAACGCCATTCATGATTGATATATATCGATGCTTGGGCCAACGATATATATATATATATATATATATATATATATATATATATATATATATATATATATACATATGTATATATATATATATAGAGAGAGAGAGAGAATCTATGTATGGAAATACTCTCCAATACCATGCTTTCATTTGGATATAATTGAAAAGGCAAAGCAGTCACAGCTGTAACATGTAACAATGGAACATCGTATAGACATTCATAACAATGGAACATATTTGGATCACACCTACGAAAATTTTTCCCTTTTTGCAAACACACAAATCCAATTACATATTTTTGGTATTTTTAATGTAACGTTTTTTTTTATCAAAGTGCATTTTAAAATAAAATAAAGGAAAAATATGTAAGAGCGTTAGAGAAAGTTATAAAAAAGGTTTATAAACTTTTCATCCCCCAGATTACCTTTTAGCTTGTTGTTATCAAAGACAAGCACTCTAGCATGTTTGAAGATGGAGATTTCACACAATTATGAATTTTTCTACCTAAACAGCCAAGGGACTTGTCAATCAACCATTTTCTCGCAGGATTATCAAAGCTGGTCACAAATCTTTCCCTCCAAATCTTCGATAGAGCTTCACCCCTAACCATATTCCACAAAGTGGAGGAGCAATCAATCTCGTCTCCAAGAAAAATTAGTTTCCACTTAATTTGCTAATACATAACAAGCACATAACCAAGGGTATGCCACAACAATTGACTCCTAGGGCTCTAAAAGAAAACATGCCCCTGCTCTTCCCAATTGCAAGAGATCTCAACTAAGAGGGAGGTGAGACTTCAAGTGATTCTATTTTGGGAAGTGATACTGATAATAAAATGCTTAGAGCTCACAACCTCATATGAATTGGCCAAAGAGCTTTTGCACACATTTAATTGAAGTGTTTAGATAGCTAAACCATGTTAGTTGATGAATTTAGTCTCACTATATAAGGAGAAATAAGTTTAACAAGTCTAGGGGGTCACCTTGACTTTTTATGTTCAAAACATGGTCACACTCAAAACTTCATAGCTTGAAATCTACTCATCCAAAGTTACTAGAGATTTGTATATAGATGCAAAATACCACATGATTGATACAAGTGAAAGTTTGGAAAGTGGGTATTAACACACAAAGAAATGAACCACACAATAGGATTGTGTATCTTAAGGTAATGTAGTAGCACATAGGGAATGAATACTCAAGGTATATGAGTCATACAATGAACTGATATTGCACATATGATACAAGGGAGATGTGAAGCACTTCTCTCACATGCCATGAGTATAATGTATACTCAAAACCTCATCTCAATCTCTCAAAAAGACTCTATCCGTCCCATGACTAGAAGGCAACCTTTTTTATAAATGATTTTGAATTTGAGCATCCCGAGGCTATATAAAACACATGATCATCTCCCTTACCTTCCTTCATATTCATGTTCATGAGAACTAGTGTCTTCTTGAGCTTGATCATCTATGTAGTTGTTATAATCTCTCCTTCCTTTGTATCCACATTGGTAGTTGTTATTGTATGAATTGTTGTTTTATCCATAAGAATCATTGAATCCTCCTCTTCAGTTTCCATAGGCTCCTCTGTTATATCGTCTTCCTCTTTGGTTCCTTGGGTTCTTGAAACAATTCTCTGTGATGTCATTGGATAGACCAAATATTGCACAAGCTGATGATCTTTAAGCTCTCACCTTGCCTTGTCTACCTCCTTTTCCTCCTACTCTTGAGCCTTTACCTCTACTTGCAAAGTTGTCTTGAGAGGTACTTCTTCCATCATCAGACTTCTTAACTTTGCTTTTGTTATCTTTGCTTTTGTTATCCTTGCCTTTATTATTATTTGTATAGAGAGAAAATGATTGATTACCATTTGGGTTATCTCCATTCTTCATAAGATTTGCTTCATGTGTGAACAACTTCCCCATGATTGTGTTGAAGTCAGGAACTTGCATGTCCATGTAAAAGTCCATAGCTATGGTGAAGGCCTTCCATTTTTCATTAGCTTTGATCCCATTCATGACTTGCCTTACTATTTTTTCATCAAGGACTTCTCCAATTCTTCCAAGCTATTCTCAATTTGTGCTTAAAACCTCAATTCAATATGTCATTACCATTTGGAGTCTTTAGATTACATATATTCTCAACCAGAGGCCTTGTGTCATCTCATGTTTGGACTTGATGCCTATTCTATAGGTCTTCCAAATCTGACATTAGAGCCACATTGTGTGCCACATGATTTGAGCATCATGATTCTATATGAAACACATGCTTATCTACCTTAAGAGTTAAGTTCATGCAAATAAGTGAATTTTCTTGAGCTTGATCATTTGTTTAGTTGTTGTGGTCTCTCCTTCCTTTGTATCCACATTGGTAGTTTTTGTTGTATAAGTTGTTGTTTCATCCATAAGAATTATTGAATCTTCCTCTTGAGTTTCCATAGCTTCCTCTATTGTATCCTCTTCCTCTTTGATTCCTTGGGTTCCTAAAAAAATTCTCCGTAAAATGATTGGTTAGACCACATATAGTAGAGGGTGATGAGATTTCAACTTTTCCCTGCCTTGTCTATCTCATCTTCCTCTTCCTCTTGAATATGTACCTCTACTTGCAAAGTTGGCTTGAGAGGTACTTCCTTCATCATTAGACTTCTTGCCTTTGCCTTTGAATTACCATGATAGTTGTTACCTTCCTTTATGCTATTATTGGCCTCTTGATTGAAAAGTTGTCCAAGAAAGATCTTGAAGTCTAGAGTTTTCACATCCATGATGAGATCATAGGCTGTGGTGAAAGATTGCCATTGCTTGTCACCTCTAATCCTATTCAGAATTTGCCTCATGATGGCTTCTTCTTCAATCAACTCTCCAATGGATGCCATTTGATCAACAACTTTGTTGACCTACAAACTCAGTGATGGTTTGTTTTGAACTCTTCTTCATCTGATTGAACTCATTCCAAAGATGGGTCTTCCTTGCTTTTGTACTAGCAGAAAAGAAAGTCTCTAGAGTATTCCAACTCTCTTGAGATTTCTTGCATCCTCTAATACGTGGTAATAGGAAATCATAGATAGAGTTGAGTATGTATGTCCTTGCTTGAGCATCCCATGCACACCAAAGTGTGAGCCTATCTGTTTCCTCTTGAGTAGGTCCTCCTTTGGATCTTGGAATAGGCATTGCTTCATCACCTGATACAATCCCATATAGGTTTCTTCCTTGCAAGTAAGCCTTCATTCTGATTTGCCAAGTAGCATAACTGTGTCTATAATGCATCTCAATCATTGATGCAAATCCATCTCCCATCTTGAAGTTTCTCTGATACCACTGAAAGAAAAGTTGGAGAAGCTTGGAGAGGCTTGGAGAGTAGAGTTGTGAAATGGTGAAGTTGATCTAGAATACCAGCATATGATCAGCCCTATCTCTTTGGATATGTAACATAGGCCTTTTAGGATTTTCATTAGTCTAATAAAACCCAATAGCTACTTTGGAACATCAACAACAACAAGTTGATGCAAAACAGATAACTTGCACCTTGACTAGCTGACAAAAACCTATTAAAAATGGATGGAAGTCGTGACTTCAAACACTAAAAGCAGCCAGTACAATAACAATTTGGCAAAATCCTCTTAAGGGAGTGTAATACATAGGATTGGCTTGCTAAAAGTGCATAAAACCCCTAATTTTTAACAACTATAGAAGGAGCAATCACCTTAACAATGAACTCATGTCATCCTGATTTTTTAGGGATGTGTAGAGATGGCCCTGAGACTCCAAAACTTGACTATCTCTGAAATTAATGAGGCAAATGTCTTGAAAATTTTTACATATAAACTACACACTTATAGCTTTCCAATGATTTCTTAAACATGGGATTTGGAGCTCTATATATAGAGCAACATTCTCTCCACGTTGACTGAGTTTGAGGAAGAAGGAGTAGAGAATAAAAATGGCACTAAGCAATGATCAAAATAGTATATGTATTGCTTCAAATCAACAATCTACTTGATGTACAAATGTTTTTGGGTCTATATATAGATTCTTAGGATATGACCACGCCTTTTTGTCATGGGTTTCAATTCAAAATTAGGTGGGTTTGGTAGTTTAGATTGATTGGAAGCTTTTCCTACAATCTACAAAAAGAGAAAGTTGAAGTCATATCTACCTTTTGATTGATTAATTGAGAATCAATCCCAACCACTTCTAACTTGTGGCTTTTAGTCCTTTTACTTTTTCCTTTTACAAAGATGAAAGTACCTTGGAAATTACATAAGAAGGTGATCCTATGATGAGACTCTCAATACAATAAATGAATGCAAATAAAACTCTAAAAGGAGTATATGTGGCATCATTCAAATGATACATTTGATGAAGATCATGTCTACCCCAAGCATAATGAAATCTTGATGTTCCAAACAGCTCCCCATCAATCTAAAGTATGCTTGAGTCTTCATTCGCTGATATGTTGAATACGTGCCATAGCTTTGAATCTACAAACCTTTATCTCATCAAGTGCCTTTTTCATC
Organism: Ceratopteris richardii; assembly: GCA_020310875.1. NCBI lineage: Eukaryota > Viridiplantae > Streptophyta > Polypodiopsida > Polypodiales > Pteridaceae > Ceratopteris > Ceratopteris richardii. Next base: position 78,644,520 of record CM035429.1, read on the forward strand.
ATCTCTACTATTTTCTTCTCAATAGGAACAAGTGAAATGTAAATTTCCTTTGCCATAAGCTTCTCTCTTACAAAGTGTTAATGGACTTCTATGTGCTTTGTCCTTGCATGAAAAATTGGATTTGCAGCTAGATGCATAGAACTTACATTATCTCCAAGTAACTGAAGTTTGGAACTTACAAGTCGCAAATTTGAGTACAAATCCTTGAGTTATATTTCTTCTTGAGTTGTGATAGTTAGACATCTATATTCTACTTCAGTTGAAGATAAAGCAACTATTGGTTGCTTCTTGGAACTGCATAACACCAATTTTGAACCTGCAAATGCTAATTATCTAGAGGTACTTCTTCTATCATCCTTTGCTCCTTCCCAATCTGTATCTCAATAGATTTATATCCAAATCTAAAGAGTAAGGATAATAAATACCTTCATTAAGTGTCCCTTTGAGGTACTTGAGTACTCTCTTTGCAACATCCATGTGTGAACTTCTAAGTGAGTGCATAAAATGACTAAGCACTCCCACACTATATGATATGTTTAGTCTTGTGTGAGTAGCATATATCAAGCTAACATCTAAGATTTGATACTCTTTAGGATCATCAATTTGCTTAACTTCATAAACACTTAATTTATGGTTCAGCTCCAAAGGTGTACATGCAAGCTTTGTGCTCTCTGTTCTAAAATTGAGAAGTAGGTCTTCAATGTATCTTCTTTGAGTTAGATATGACCCTTCATCTATATAAATCACTTGAATACCGAGGAAATATGTGAGCTCACTTAAGTCACTAATTTTTAAATCCTCTTGCATGTGTCTCTTGATCCTTTGAATTGCATTCAGATCATCACCTGCCACAATAATAGCATCTACATATAGACATAGATATATAACCTCATTGTGATCCCTTTCGATGAATAAAGAAGGATCTCAATTGCTAGGTTTGAAACCTTGATCTTGAAGGAGCTTGTTTTAATCCATACAATGCTTTCTTAAGTTTGCAAACATAAGATATATGATTAGGGTTTTCAAAAGCTGGTGGTTTTGACATGTATACCTCTTCACTTATCCAAACATTTAGGAATGCATTTTTCACATCAAACTGGGGGAGTCTGCAATTTCTTGCAATAGCTACATTTATCAATGTTCTAATTGTAGTCATCTTCGCAACTAGTGCGAATGTTTCCTCATAGTCTGTACCATGAGTTTGTGAGCATCCTGTGGAAACCAATCTTGCCTTGTACCTACAAACTGATCCATCTAAGTTTCGTTTAAATTTATATACCCATCTGTAACCAATTACCTTTTGATTGGGTGACATTAGAACCAATCCTAAGTGTCCATGTCGTTCAATGCATCTATTTCTTCTTTCATGGCCTTTTCCCAATTAGGGTTTCCCTTTACCTCTTCATAGGTTGAGGGTTCCTTTGAAATTGAGTCCTCTACCAAGTAGATTGGATCCTTTGTAACAAATAAGGAATCATATTCATACCTTTATGGTTGTTTTTTCTCCCGCGTTGAACTTCTAGGTGTTTGCTTGGAGCATTCTTGACACTCTTGAATGTTTACTTTGCTTCTTGACTTCCATAGCTTGTAATCCTTTTCCTTTCATCCTGATCATCATCTGTATCACTTCTTAGATCTTGGACATGTGTATCATGATTGCTTCCTAATGGATGCAAATCAGAATCAAGATCATATGGTAGAATTACCTTTCGTTTGTCTTCATCATACCAAGACTTGTGTTCTTCAAACACAACACCTCTACTTGTAGTGAATTGCTTTGTTGAAGGGTTGTAGAACCTGTAACCCATCTGAGTTGATTCATACCCAATAAACACTACCTTTTTTGCCCTTTCATTTATCTTACCTCTTATTTGTGATGGTACATGATTGAGAGCTAAACAACCAAACACCTTGCAATGTACAAGACTAGGTTTTCTTCTGTACCATGCTTCATAAGGAGTCATACCTTGGAGTGATTTGGATGGTAGCCTATTGATAAAGTACACAATAATTGAAATATCATCTTCCCATAGATAATGTCCCACCCTCTTCTCTTCAAGCATTGTTCTAGCTGATCCAACCAATGTCTTGTTCCTTCTCTCTAAAATTCCATTCAGTTGAGGAGAGTACCTAGTAGTCACTTCTTGTTTGATACCATTCTCCTACAAGAACTCATCAAAATATTTGGAGAATTGTTGTCCCCCACCATCAGATTTGAGCTTCTTGAGTGATCTACCTTTTTGATTCTCCACATGTGCTAGATACTTTTTGAGAGTATCTAGATTGATACATGTGGTGAAATGAATGATCATCTTCTTTACCTTCCTTGTGGCTTAGATTCATCAAGAGAATTGAGTCTTCATGTTTTTTATCTTCAAAATAATTATTGTAGTCCCATCTATTATGGCCTCTATTGTTATTGTTGAAGTTGTGTCCATCTTTGCCTCTATTGCTGCCATATCCACCTCTTCCACTTCCTTTTTGGTTCTTCCCATTGAGCCAACAATTTTGAGTGGTGTGGTTGGTCTTTATCATAAATGGCACAAGGTTGAACATTCTAGCCTTTGTTCTTGTCATGCTTTGGTCCTTTCTTCTTCCCTTTCCAGTTGCTCTTGCCTAAAAAGTTGGCTTGGGAAGTCTCCTCTTCAGCTTCTTCCTTCTTCTCGCCTTTCAATTTCTTGTTATTATAGAGAAATAGTTGAATTATCATGATAGGCGTTACCTTCCTTTATGTTGTTAATGCCCTCTTGATTTAAGAGTTATCCAAGAAAGATGTTGAAGTATGGGGTTTGCACATCCATGATGAGATCATAGGCTGTGCTCAAAGATTCTCATTGCTTGTCACCTCTAATCACATTGAGAATTTTCCTCATGATGGCCTCTTCTTCAATCAGCTCTCCAATGGATGCCAATAGGTGAGCAACCTCCTTGACCTTTGTAACAAACTTAGGTGGTTTGTTTTGGACTATTATTCATTTGATTGAACTCATTCCAAAGATGGTTCTTCCTTGCTTTTGTACTAGCAAAAAACAAAGTCTCTAGAGCATCCCAAGTCTTTTGAGATGTCTTGCATCCTCTAGTATGTGGTAATAGAAAATTAGAGATACAGTTGAGTATGTCTGACCTTTCTTGAGCATCCCTTACATGCCAAAGTGTGAGCCTATCTATCTCCTCTTGAGTAGGTCCTCCATTGGATCATGGAATAGGCATTGCTTCATCACCTAATACAACCCCATATAGGTTTCTTCCTTGCAAATACACCTCCATTCTGATTCGCCAAGTAGTATAATTGTGCCGATTAATCTTCTCAATCATTGATGGAAATCCATATCCCATCTTGAAGTTGCTGTAAACCACTGAAAGAAAATTTGGAGAAGCTTGGAGAGGCTTGGAGAGTAGAGTTGTGAAGTGGAGAAGTTGGTCTAGCAAACCAACACAGGAACAACCCTAGCCCTTTGGATATGTAAAGTAGGCCTTATAGGCTTGTGTTCAATGTAGTAAAACCCAAAAGGTACTTTGGAGCATCAACAACAACAAGTTGATGCAAAACAGATAAGTTGCAGCTTGATTAGCTCACAAAAACCTGCTAAAAATGGATGGAAGTTGTGACTTCAAACACCAAGAGTAGCCAGTAGAGTAACAATTGGAAACATTCCTCTTAACAAAGTGTCATACATAGGATTGGATTTCTAGAATGCATAAGATCCCTCATTTATAACAACTATAGAAAGAAGAATCACATTGACATTGAACTGGTGTCATCCCAATTTTTTAGGGGCGTGTAGAGAATGCCTTGAGACTAGAAAACTTAAATATATATAAAATTATATATTTAAATGACTTGAAAATTTGTACACATAAACTAGAAAGCTAAACCTTTCCAATTAATGCTCAAACAAAGGATTTGGAGCTCTTTAGAGAGATAAACAATCTCTCCAATTTGACTAAGTCTTAGGAAGAAGGAGTGGAGAACAAAAATGGCACCAAGCAATGATCAAAGAGTATATGTATTGCTTCAAATCAAAAATCTTCTTAATGTAAAAGTTTTTTTGAGTCTTTATATAAACTCTTGAGATATGATCACACCTTTTTTTCATGGATTTGAATTCAAATTTTAGACAAGTTTGGTAGTTTAGATTGATTGGAATCTTTTCTTACAATCTAGGAAAAGAGAAAGTTGAAGTCATATCTACCTTTGATTGATTGATCTAGAATCAGTCCCAATCACTTCTAACTTGTGGCTTTTAGGCCTTTTACTCTTTCCTTTTACAATGTAAATACTTTGGAAATTACTTAAGAAGGTGATCCTATGATCAAATGCTCAATACAATAAATGAATGCAAGAATTTACAAGGAGTATATGTGGCATCATTCAAATGATGGATTTGATGAAGATCATGTCTATCTCAAGCATAATGAAAGCTTGATGTTCCAACAGTAGATACATATGAAAAATCAATTTCTTATCTAAAATATTGATAGTGCACTTCTATATTCTTAGTCTTGGCATGGTAGATCGGGTTAACTACAAGATGTAATAAACTAATGTTGTCCCCACAAATGTAAGATTAGAAGTCTTGAGACCTAGATCAAAATACAAGGTCTCAATCCACATTGCTCCCTAATTTGCATTGGCCAATACTCTATATTCAACTTCGGTTGATGAGAGTGCAACAGTAGGTTGCTTCTTTGAAACCATGAGATAAGTTTTGTACCTACAAAGGTGAGGTATCTTGATGTACTTCTCTTGTCATCTTAGGAACCTACCCAATCTACATCAGTGAAGAGTTTGATATATATATATCTAATGTATCTGGGTAGTACAAACATTCATTGATGGTTCCCTTCAAGTATTTGAGTATCCTTTTGGCTGCCTCCATGTAAGGTTACCTAGGAGTGTGCATAATTTGACTTAGGACACCTACACTGTAGGAAATGTTTGATCTAAACAATGTGGAATAATTTGAACTGTCCACTTAACTTTGATAACTAGTTATGTCTTCAATTTTCTCTCTTTCATGGAAACTTAGCTTCTGATTCATCTCCATGGGTGTACCTTCAACCTTTGAGTTCTCCATCTTGAACTTAGCAAGCATATCTTTGATATATTTCCTTTGAGTGAGATACATACCCTTTTCTGTATACAATACTTCCAACCCTAAGAAGTATGTGAGTTTCCTTAGGACACTAATTTTAAATTCTCCTTTCATTTGAAGCTTCATACTCCATATGCCTTCAACATCATTACCTCTTACAAAGAGTGAAGGATTTGATTTGCTAACCATGAATCCTTTATCCGGAAAATAGTTGAAAATCCTATGATTCCAAGCCCTTGGGGATTGCTTCAAACCATATAGGCCCTTTCTTAACTTGCATCCATGTTCAAGGAATGAGGAATCTTCAAAACAACACACAATACTGAATGTATTACCACTAGAATGTACAAAGATAAGTAGCCCGTTAGGGAAACATGCACATATACAAGCTGGGGGAAAAAACCTCCTAAAGAGGGAAGAAAGTGCCCTAGTGGTCCTAGAGTGTTCACACACATCAATACCTAAATATATCAAAAAATCCCCCCTGGGGGTTATGAGGTGAACAAGGAGCTAGCACTCATGTATAAGGACATGCCAAGCTATGTGGAAATCAATCATCAAAAGGAAGTAATCCCAAAGCTTTGCAGAAAGCTTCAAACTTCTCCCTAGGCAAAGCCTTCATGAAAAGGTTTGCAATGTTCTCCTGCGTGGGCACATATGCCAAGATGATCTCCCCAGTAGAGAACCTCTCCCTCACATAATGATAATGCACCTCAATGTGCTTAGTGCAAGCATGGAACACAGGCTTCCTCGCAACTAGCAATGTGCTCTGACTGTTAGTGAAGATGGTGGTGGCAGGAGACTGACAAACACCCAAATCAGCCATGAGGCATTTGAGCTACACATACTCAATAGTCGTTGTGAAAGCTTCTCTATACTCACCCTCACAATTGGAAGTGGCCATAATAGGCTGCTTCTTGCTAAGCCAAGATATGCATGAGCTACCAAGCACGAAGCAAAAACCACTAGTGGACACACAAGTGTCATAGCAACTAGCCTAGTCAAAGTTAGAAAAAGCATGCAAATCTGGCAATATTCATAGCCCCTTGGGATAAAACAACCCAAGTAGCCGGGTACCACTCAAGTAGCAAAAGATGTGCTTAACTGCCTGCCAATGCTTGACACTTGGGCAATGCATAAACCTGCTCATCTATTGGACAAATATCTGGCTAAGTAATGCATAAGTAAATTAGGCATCCAATAGCATGCTGATACAGAGAAGCATCAAATGCATCTCCAACATCATCAAGAATCAATCATAAACCTGTCTCCATAGGATTGGCAACAGGTTTAGAGTCTTCAAGGCCAAAACACTGCAATAATGTGTCAATATATCTCATTTGACACAAATCCATTCCACCATCAACATGCATAAATTAAATGCCCAAATAATGATGCAAATGCCCCAAATCAGACATCTCAAATGAGGCATGCAAATCAGTCTTAAACTAAGCAATATGCTTCTCAATAGGACCAGTGACTAGCATGTCATCAACATAGACAACAATGATCAGAAGTACATCATTAGCATGCTTAACATATAAGGTGCTTTCAGTTGTATTGTTCTCAAAACCATGTGCAATTAGATAGGCATGTATCTTCTCATACCAAGCACATGGTGCTTGCTTTAAACCATATAATGCGTTCAACCTACACAGCTGGTTATCATGCTCTTTCTACACAAAGCCATGGGGCTAAAAAACATACACTTCTTCATGCAAGTCACCATTTCAAAAATACTATTTTAATGTGCAACTGATGTACATTCCAACCATGATGGGCTGCAAGTGTACAAATGCTTTGAACAATAGTCATACGACATGTAGGTGTTAATGTCTCATCAAAATCAATGCCACTTTCGTGCGCATAACCCTTTGCAACAAGCCTAGCCTTATACCTGTCAAGTGTTCCATCATACTTACAGGTCAGCTTGTATACCCACTTAGTGCCAATGACCTTCTTGCCAGGAAGCAAGTCACATAAAGGCCAAGTACCATTTTTCAAGATAACATCATATTCAGATTGCATTGCAGCCATCCAATCTTCAAAAATTTGTCCTTCGTCAAACAAAACAGGCTCAGTCTCATCACAAAGACTAGATGAAGCCATAGCATAGCAATCTGATTCAAAAGAGGCACTATGAGAGCATGATCGAGTATGATATGATAGAGATGCATCTAATTTGTTGTCCCACATCGAGCCATTTTGGCATAATTTTTGCTTGCTCAATATCAGCTCTCTCATCAACAAGTGCAACATATAAATCTGCATTAGAAATGGAATGATTTACATCATCACATGAAACGTGCAAAGGCTAAGAAGTTTCCTCATTAGGACCAACACTAAACTATCCACCTGTAAAAGGAGGCAGCAAAGTGTCATACATGTCTGGAGCTAATAGATGTCTCCTTAGTACATGAAAGCAATGGATGAATAGCATCTTCCACAAAAACAAAATCCCCGCTAACCAGAATGCATTTAGTCTATGGATGATATAGAAAATAGCCTTTACTTTCAGAATTGTACCCAACAAAAATACATTTTACTAATTTATCATCCAATTTTCTGTGATGTTATTCAAGCACTAATGCATATGCAAGAAAACCAAAAACATGCAGATGAGCAATAGATGGCTTCCCATCATGCCAAGCCTCATATGGAGTGATAGACTACAGTGCTTTGGTGGGATACCATTTAAGTACATATGCTGCACTCATAACAGCCTAAAGCCAGAAACTATGATCAATGTCTACCTCTCATGATTGTATGCACATTTTGTGAGGCCCCCATTATGAGGAGAAGCCAAGCGTGCATTACCCAATTGATGGGAATCCCAACTTGCATATTGGATGAAGGTCATATTGGACCATGTAAGGTATTGTAAGAAAAGGGAGTTACCAGTGTCCCCAATTGTGGGGTCCGAGGTAGCGGTGAGCAGTTCCGGCTAGGGGGTCTAAGGGGGCCAGCGGGCCCCCTAGCTGGGGGGTCCGAGAGGGCTAGCGGGCCCCTTGGCTGGGGGGTCCGAGGGGGCCAATGGGCCCCTTGGTGGGGGTCCGGGGGCAGTGCCAGCGGCGTGATGGTAAAGGGAATATTCCATGGAATATTCCCTCTCGGAGTCAGAAATCATTTATATTTGTTAGGTCAGTTCAACTGGTCTAAGCCGTGTATGGCAATTATGCCGGCAGTGGCCGCGTACGCTCTACCGCCCATGTATAGACGTCCACGGAAGGCCACCCATGATCCTATATATACATGACTTCTGCACTACCTGAGACATCAAGTTGACTAGCATACCTCTACCTTGTATCTCCCTATCTCGAGTTGTTTAGATCACCATTTAAGCTCTACCTTGAGAGCCCACGGGTGGAACAACTCCATCATCTTTGTACTTGTTGTTAGTAAAAAATTGTTGAGATTCTCCTATATCTGTTATCTTCTCTGCTATTGCTCCTGTGTTATATTGCGTAACTATTGTCTTCCATGGTATCAGAGCCATAAGGTTCGAATATCTTGACAAGTATCACTATTTTAGCCTACTAGCAGACTAGAATATCAATAGATTATTCGAGTGATTACATGATGGCTTCATCATCGAACACTGGTCTTGGTGCTTTAGCTAATGTTAATGCTGCACCTATTTGAATTCGTCCACCTGCGTTCACTGAAGGGAAGCTGGATGGATCCAACTATACACTCTGAAAGTTCAAAATTTCTACAATTTTGGACTCCTATGAATTACTTGACACTGTCATGGGACCGATGGGATTGGATCCAGAGCCTATACCAGTTGAAGATCTAGCTAATTCAAGATTGATGATTCAACTAGATACAAATCTTCTACGAGCTTGGAAGAGGCGGAATGCTGATGCATTATGTGCAATTGTCACTAGTGTAACTGATTTTGTGCTTACTTTAGTTCAACATACTACTAAAGCACATGAGGCTTGGGGCATATTGGCTTGACAATATGAGACCAAGAACCACACGAGGATATAGAATTTAGAAAATCAATTGGCAAATGAAAAACATTTTGATTCTGAAAAGACTAAAGATTTTATCAAACGGATAAACCACCTTCAAGACCAATTGGCCGCAGTTGGTGTTGTTATAACACCAGAAGAGCTGGCTCAAAGATGTGTACGTGTTCTTCCAACAAGGTATGATGGATTAGTAACAGCCCTTAACACTCAGGTAAGACCAACTCCCCTCACATTTGAAGAGTTTTGTGTTATGCTTTTAGAAGAAGAGATGCGGTTGAGGAATCGACAAAGTACAAGTGATGCTGCATTTTCAGCAAATGCAAAAGGTAAAGGCTCTTCTGATGTATCAAAGAAGAAGCCAAAGAAGAAAAAGTTCACAGGAAGTCGCTTCTATTGTGAAAAGAAAGGCCATGCCATCAAGGATTGCAGAAAGAAGCAAGCTGATGAATGGAATGGGACTGTAAAATCATCGTGGAAGAACAGAGAGTCTGCAAACAACACAGAGCTAGAAATTTGGGTAGCTATTGAAGAGGTATGTTCATCTGCTCAAACTCGTGTTGATGAACCATGGATTTTAGATAGTGGAGCTTCTCGCCATATGTCGAGTAAAAAGGATTGGTATAGTTCCCTAGTGCCTCTGCGGGAATCCATCAATGTAGTGGTGGGAAATGACTCCAAGTGTCCAGTCGAAGGAACTGGAACCATCTCGTTTATCACTTCTCCAGGTGTTGAGAAAAAGTTATTTGATGTTCTCTATGTACCTACACTCAAAAGAAATCTGTTGTCAGTTTCTGCAATAACAGATCGTGGACTCGAAGTTCACTTCAATAAGAGTGGTGCAGAAATCATGGATTCATCAGGTAATGTTGTAGGTAAAGGCATACAATGGGATAACTTGTATGAGTTAAGTGCTCTAACTGCTATAGAAGATAAAGATGTGAGCAGGTTATGGCACCAACGATTTAGGCATCTCGGATTTGCAGTTTTGAAGGAGATGCAAAGAACAGGGATGTTTGCTCATTTGCCTGCATTTTCAGAGTTGCAGGAACCTTGTGAAGCTTGTATGATGAGCAAGCAACAACGAAAGGCATTTCCAAGAGAGACTAGCAATCGATCTCAAGCTCCTCTAGAGTTGGTACATGCTGATCTCTGTGGTAAAATGTCTACACCTGCTTTAGGAGGATCTTTCTACTTTTTGTTGTTAGTCGACGATTATAGTAGAAAGATGTGGATTTATTTCATTCGAGAGAAGGCTGATGCTTTTGAAAAATTTAAAATGTGGCATAAGTATGTAGAAAATGAATCAAGAAGGAAACTAAAGAAATTTAGAACAGATAGAGGAGGTGAATGCTTGTCAACATAATTCAACAATTACTGTAAGGAGCATGGTGTGAAAAGGCAACTTACCACAGCTCATACACCTCAACAAAATGGCATTGTTGAGTGCACGAACAGGACAGTAGTTGAAATGGCTCCTTGTATGTTAAAGGCTCAAGACATGCCTGATTCATTCTAGGCAGAAGCAGTCAATACAACAGTCTACATCACCAATCGAAGCTACACAAAAGCACTGAAGGGGATGACTCCTCAAGAAGCATACTCTGGTAAAAAGCCTTCAGTTTTGCATTTCAGAATTTTTGGTTGTTTCTGTTATGCACATATTCCTGATTCAACAAGATCAAAGTTGGATTCAAAAAGCAAAAAGTGTGTCTTCCTAGGATATAGTGAAGAGTCTAAAGCATACATGTTGTGGGATCCTGAGGCAAGGAAGACTTTTGTAAGCCGAGATGTGGTGTTTGATGAACGACCACACTTAGTAGAAGACAAAGGTAAATCTACTATTTCATCAAATGGAGAAATATCTCACCTTGTGCCTATCAAAAGACAGGTTAAAGTTGAGGAGGAGGAAACATCTGATGCAGAAATTTCCTCAATAAAAAGCCAACCAGTTGTAGCTGCACAGCGTAAGCCACTACCGAAGTGGGCACAAAAGCTCTTTGATGATCACAATCCACATGTAGATGTACCAGAATCATCATCGGATGGATTACGAAGATCAAAGAGAATAGAGGAGCAAAGAAGAGCCTCAGAACACATTATTAAGATGGCTCTAATGGCAGATATCATGGGCTCGATAAAGGAACCTACCACCATTGAAGAAGCCCTTGATGATCCAGGTTGGAGAGCCGCAATGCAGTCGGAGTATGATAGTATACTAAAAAATGATACATGGGATCTAGTCGACTTGCCGCCAAAGAAGAAGGTAATATGTACTAAATGGATTTGGAAAGCTAAGTATAAATCACATGGAACGTTAGAAAAGTATAAGGCAAGATTAGTTGCACGGGGTTTTTCACAGATCGAAGGATTAGATGTTCGAGAAACTTTTGCGCCAACAGCACGTATAACAACTATTCGGACGGTACTTGCAATAGCTGCACAAAAGGCCTAGCCTATTTTCCAGATGGATGTCAAATCTGTATTTTTGAATGCTCACCTCAAGGAGGAGGTAGATGTATCTCAACCACCAGGTTTTGAGGTGCCCAATTCAGAAAATAAAGTTTGCAGGTTGAAGAAAGCTTTGTATGGACTTAAGAAAGATCCACGGGCTTGGTACCAATGGATAGATAATTTTTTCAAAAATATGGGATTTGAAAGAAGTACTTCTGATGCTAACTTGTATGTAAGGAAAAGGGACAGCAAGCTAGTTGTTTTCATTCTATATGTAGATGATTTGATCATTACAGGAGATCATCAGGAACTAGGAGATCATCAGGAACTCATCAATCAAACTCGGATTAGCTTGGCAATTGCGTTTGAAATGACAGACTTAGGTCTTCTCCATTTTTTTCTGGGAATTGAAGTATGGCAAAGGAAGGATGGCATTTTCATCTCACAACAAAAATATGCCAAAGAAATTCTCAAGGCATTTGGAATGATGGACTGCAAACCAACTAGCACACCTATGGAGGTAAATCATAAGCTATCTATGGATGATAACATGCCTGATGTAGATGCTAAGAAGTATAGGAAGCTCGTTGGAAGTCATATTTTTCTGTGCAACACTAGACCAGACATTTGCTATGTTGTTGGAGTATTAAGCAGGTTTTCCAACAAACCTAAGGAGAGTCACTGGAATGCTGGAATGCGAATTCTAAGGTACATTGCAGGAACCTTGGATTTTGGTATTTTGTATACCACAGGTGATACATTTCAAGGATATTGTGATTCAAATTGGGCTGGAGATTGTGATTCCAGAAAATCAGTTTTTGGATATTGTTTCTCACTTGGTTCAGAAATATTTTCTTGGGTAAGTAGGAAGCAACCAACTCTCCCGCTCTCCTCCACTGAAGTAGAGTACAAAGCAGCTTGTTTTGCTTCTTGTGTGGCAGTCTGGTTAAGGATAATTCTTGTAGATCTAGGCTTTCCATCAAATATGGCGACTGTACTCAAGTGTGATAATCAAAGTTGTATGGCTATTGCAAAGAACCCAGTATTTCATGCTCGCACCAAGCACATATAAGTACAGTACCATTACATTCGTGAAATAATTGAAGATGAAATTGTGGAGCCAGAATATTGCCCAATAGAGGCAAACTGTGCTTACATATTCACTAAAGCACTTGGAAGAGAGCAGCTCAACAAGCTTCTTCAACAGATGGGCATAGGACCAAGACCTACTTGATTTATCATCGGTAAACATTGAGGGGGGGTGTTAGTATATGATCAATGTCTACCTCTCATGATTGTATGCACATTTTGTGAGGCCCCCATTATGAGGAGAAGCGAAGCGTCCATTACCCAATTAATGGGAATCCCAACTTGCATGTTGGATGAAGGTCATATTGGACCATGTAAGGTATTGTAAGGAAAGGGAGTTACCAGCATCCCCAATTGCGGGGTCCGGGGCAGCGGTGAGCAGCCCCGGCTAGGGGGTCCAAGGGGGCCAGCAGGCCCCCTCGCTGGGGGGTCCCAGGGGGCCAGCAGGCCCCCTGGCTGGGGAGTCCCAGGGGGCCAACGGGCCCCTTGGTGGGGGTCCAGGGGCATCGCGCCCGACGCGACAGTAAAGGGAATATTCACTCTTGAAGTAAGAAATCATTTATATTTGTTAGGTCGGTTTAACTAGTCTAAGCCGTGTATGGCAATTATGCGGGTGGTGGCCGCCCACACTCTACCACCCATGTATAGCCGTCCACGGAAGGCCACCCATGATCTCCATATCTAAAGTTGTCTAGATCACCATTTAAGGTCTACCTTGAGAGCGCACGGGTGAACAACACCATCATCTTTGTACTTGTTGTTAGTAAAAATTTGTTGAGATTCTCCTATATCTGTTATCTTCTCTGCTACTACTCATGTGTTATATTGCGTAACTATTGTCTTACAAGGACCACATACATCGCTATGAACAAGCTGCAATTTCTTAGTAGCCCGAACTGAACCATCTTTTGGAAATGAGGAACACTACGTTTTGCACATAATATAGCCTTCACATACATGTTTACTGGGTGCCTCAAGTTTGGGCAACGAGGACACCTTTTTAGATTTCTGTAGGCATAGAAAACTAGTAAAGTTCAGATGACCAAAGCGTACATGCCAAAGCTTTGCATCTGACATAGCCTGAGAATCATGTATTGCACATGCCAAATCATTCATAGATTTTTCATAGTCTATGAGCTTATACAACCCACGACAAAAAATGCCAGAAGCAATAATAACATTGCCATTTGACAGATCATGAACTGTACATTTGTCATTAATAAATTTCACAACCAAGCCGATCTTGGCTAATGTAGAAAGTGATAACATATTCTTCTTGATCCCTAGCACAAATAAAGCATCTGATAAGGTGAAAGAACTACCATCAACAATAGTCATATTGATCTTACCAACTCCCATAACAAGATAAGAGGATTTGTTGGTGCATGTAACATTATTCCCTATAGGGGTAGGCTCGAGTGAAGAGAAGAAACTGTGCTACGAGGTTATATATTTGGTCACCCCACTATCAAAGTACCAAACATCTGAGTCTATTGTAGACATGCATTGCATGTGAGAAGATAGGTCAAAACTACAAACAGTAGTAAACCCCCATTCTTCATCTTGCACAAGGTTAGCAAACTCTGTTATTGGAGTAGAGGCCTTTGCAAAAACCATTCCAGCCTATTTTTCCTTTGCCTCTTTTACACAGTTTAGGATTGTTCTTTATGATATGATCATTTCCTTTATAGTACTTGCAAAACAATTTCTTCTTTTCTGATTTCTTCTCATCTTTGTTTTCCTTCTGTGAATGTGTAGCATTTGTAGATTTCTTCTTGCTAATTGAAGAGCTCCATTTTCCTTTGCCATCTGACTAATCAGGAAAGCTTGATCTGCAACATCCATTATGGACCTATTCTGCCTTGACCGATCTTCCTGCAACAAAACAAAGACTAAATCCTCAAATGATAAGGCATTTGGGTTGCCTTTCATCCTCAATCAAAGAGTATAAGTAGAAATCTTATATGAATCATGAAGACCATTCAGAACAATTTGCACAAGTGAGCTATCAGGTATAACTTCATCAGCAAAAATCAACTATTCCTTCAAGTCTTTGATCTTTGTTAGAAAATTATCCATAGAATCACCTTCATTCATGTGCTCAATCTCCAACTGTTTTCGGAGGTAAGCAATAGGAGCCTCATTCCTAGCTTGGTACAATGTGGTAAGTGTATCCCCAGCATCCCTAACTATTCTGCAAGAGTGAATGTGAGGAATAATGGCATATTTGACAAGCAAAACTATCAATGCATGTGCCTAAGCATCTCTGCCATCCCAACGAATTTGCTCTATATTAGGTGCAACAAAAACTGTAGCATGAATAGGAATATGGAGAATATCATTATCTTTGACACCTTTTGCATCAGCTTGTGTACTTGGAGTTGTAATAGTTGCAGGTGTGATATGATGTTTTTAACACCCTGCGTAATGTTCCACAGTCCTTTTGCAACCAATACATGTCGCATCATATAAGCCCATAATGGGTAGTTTGTACCACCCAACTTATCCTCAACAACCAACATACAGAATACATGAGTGCTTTCAGCATATGCACCTTGATCTTATGGTCTTCATACATGAAGTCTTGAGTACCAACTCCCAAGTATGGTTTTCCAATAGGGCTTCAATCTCTTCCTCCATGGCATTCATCCATTCTGGTTTTTTCCTCACTTCCTCATAATGTAAAGGCCCTTCTCAGTTCGAATCTTGTGCTAAATAGATAGAGTGTTTAGTGAGCAATTGTTGGATTTAGATGTCTGTGGAAGCACACGAACAACACAAGGAAGAAGAAGAAGCTTGGAGCACAACGCACAATACTCAATGTATTACTAGAGAATGTAAAAAGATAAGTAGCCCATTAGGGCAATAGGCATATATACAAGCCGGGGGGAAAAAACCTCCTAAAGAGGGAAAAAAGTGCCCTGATGATCCTAGAGATTTCACACACATCACTACCTAAATATATCAACAAATCCCCCCTCGGAGTGATGTGGTGAACAAGTAGGTGGTACTCATGTATAAGGAAGTGCCAAGCTATGTGGAAATCACTCCACAAAAGGAAGTAAACCCAAAGCTTTGCAGAAAGCTTCAAACTTCTCCCTAGGAAGAGCCTTCATGAAGAGTTTTGCAATGTTCTCCTGCGTGGGTACATATGCCAAGCTGATATCCCCAGCACAAAACCTCTCCCTGACATAATGATAATGCACCTCAATATGCTTAGTGTGATCATGGAACACTAGGTTCCTCGCAACTGCCAATGTGCTCTAACTATCAGTGAAGATGGTGGTGGGAGAAGACTGACCAACACCCAAATCAGCCATAAGGCATCTGAGCCACACACACTCAAAAGTTGTTGTGAAAGCTACCCTATACTCAACCTTACAACCAGAAGTGGCCACAGAAGGCTCCTTCTTGCTTAACCAAGATATACATGAGCTACCAAGCATGAAGCAAAGGCCACTAGTGGACACATGAGTGTCATAGCAACCAACCCAATCAAAGTCAGAAAAAGCATGCAAATCTGGCGGTAGTGATCCCCCCTTGGGATAAAACAACCCAAGTAGTCGAGTACCACTCAAGTAGCAAAAGATGCGCTTAACTGCCTGCCAATGCTTCACTCCTGGGCAATGCATAAACCTGCTCATCTCTGAGATAGAAAACTGAATATTTGGTCGCGTAATGCATAAGTAAATCAAGCATCTAATAGCCTGCTGATAGAGAACAACATCAAATGCATCTCCAGCATCATGAAGCCTCAATCGCAAACTTGTCTCCATAGGAGTGGCAATAGGTTTAGAGTCTTCAAGGCCAAAATGTTGCAATAATGTATCAATGTATTTCGTTTGACACAACGCCATTCCACCATCAACGTGCATAAACTGAATGCCCAAATAGTGATGCAAATGACCCAAATCAAACATCTCAAATGAGGCATGAAAATCAGCCTTAAAATCATCAATAAGCCTCTCATGAAGACTAGTGAGCAGCATGTCATCAACATAAACCACAATGATCAGAAGTACATCATTAGCACACTTAACATATAAGGTGATTTCAATTGGACTATTCTCAAAACCATGTGCAATCAGATAGGCATGTATCTTCTCATACCAAGCACATGGTCACGAGCCTCATTCCTAGCTTGGTACAATGTGGTAAGTGTATCCCAAGCATCCTTAGTTATTCTACAAGAGTGAATGTGAGGAATAATGGCATGTTTGACAGACAAAGCTATCAATGCATGTGCCTGGGCATCTCTGCCATCCCAACGAATTTTCTCTACAGTAGGTACAACAAAAACCGCAGCACAAACAAGAATATTCAGAATATCATCATCTTTGACACCTTCTACATCAGCTTCAGTATCTACAATTGTAATAGTTGCAGGTGTGATAGGACATTTTTCAACACCCTGCACAATGTTTCACAGTCCTTTTGCAACCAATACATGTCACATTATATAAGCCCACAACGGGTAGTTGGTACCATCCAACTTATCCTCAACAGCCAACATACGAAATACATCACTGCTTTCAACCATGGCCGGTGACTAAAATACCTTGATGTAGAAAATTGATTGTATCTCAAAAAGTTGAATGGAGCTGCCGATGTGAGTTTTGCTAAGCCTGTAGTAGACTTTGAGATGCTTATACTGGAAAACTGAAACAGGTATATACCTTTGGCATAAAAAGATGAAATAGCCTACAGAAGCACTGCGACATTTCTCTACCTTAGGGTCTAGATCACCTCTTATCTATGAAGGTATGTGTACATAGGAAATGCACCCAAAGATCCTCCAATGATCCAAGCTAGATATTCTTCCATTCCATGCCACATATGGAATCATTACATCTAGAGCCTTTGATGGTATTTTGTTTACCAAAAAGGTGGTAGTAGATAGTACCTCTACCCATAAGTAGTTAGGAAGTTTCTTATCATTGATCATGGACCTTGGAACCTCCATATTTGCTCTATTTCTTCTCTCTATCACTCCATTTTTCTCATGAGTGTATTTGATGCTCATGAGTGTATTTGATGATGGTCTCGCTTTTGATTCCTCTCTCTTGGAGATAAGAATCGAATTCATGGGAGAAGTAATCTCCCCCTCCATCTGACCTTAGTCTTTTTAGGGTTTTACATGTTTGATTCTCCAAAAGAGATAAGTACTTTTTTAAAGCTTGAAAACACATCATCCATATAATTCATGAAATATAAGATAGACCATCTACTACAATAATCTATGAAGGATGCATAGTACCTTGATTCAAAAATTGAAGGTTCTTTGCTTGGTTCCCAAACATCCGTGTGGACAAGCCCTAAGAGATCTCCATGCATGTAGCCTTTCTCCATGAATGATTGCATGTGTGACTTACCAAACTAACATGCAGTAGACTTATATATCATGTGTCGCTTTGATATTTTAGTTATTCCAAGTACACTTTGATCTCTATTGATTTTCTTGAGGGCTCTTCCTCCCATGTGACCTAGCCTCTTATGGAAAACCTCTAATTTTCATAGGGTGTGATTGCCAAAGTTGAACAAGGAAATATTCTTGGTGTCTTGGAGTCTAAATGTGAACAAACTATGTGTCTTCTCTCACTTTTCTATCTTCTTGAATCCCTCATATGGGTCCTCAACATATGCTCCATGCTTGATATATCTCAGTTGCAATCCTTTCTTAACAATCTCACCTACACTGATAAGGTTCTTTGTGATGGTAGGTACATAAAGGAATCTTCTTAGTAAGTTCATGTTACCATTAGATGTCTTCACATTACCTATCTTCTCAACATGATGTCCTGTGTCATCTTCAATTTGGACTTCATGTTTGTTCTTAAGATTTTCCAAGTCTCAGAGTAGAGCAACATTTTTGGCCACATGAATTGAGCATCATGAATTTATGTAGAACAAATGCTCACCAGAATTACCTTCTATTATTGTCATGTTCATGAGTCTATACTTGTTGTAGTCTCTCCTTCTTTTGTATCCTCCTTGATAATTGTTTTTGTATGAGTTATTGTTGTATCCATAAGATCTGTTGAATTTTCTTCTTGAACTTCCAAATCATCTCTTGTATCCTCTTCCTCTTTGATTCCTTGTAATCCTAAAGCAATTCTCTATGTTGTGATTTGACGGACCACATATAGCACATGGTGATGAGTTTTGAGCTCTCACCCTTCCTTATCTACCTCCTCTACATCTTCCTCTTGAACTTGTACCTCTACCTACAAAATTGACTTTAGAGTTACTTCTTTTATCATTGGATTTCCCACATTTTCCTTTGTTGTCCTTGCATTTATTCTTATATGTATTTAGCATGGAGGATTGGTTACCTTTTTCATTCTCACCATTCTTCATGAGCTTTCCTTCATGTGTGAAAAGTTTCCCCATAAGCATGTTGAAGTGAGGTACTTGCATGTCCATGCAAAGATCCATGACTGTGGTGAAGATGACTTGTCTCACACTTTTCTCCTCTTCAATGATCTCCCCTATTCTCCCAAGTTAATTTGCAATGCCCTTCATCTTGGTGACAAAGTCAGCCATACTTTGCTTAGGCATCTTCTTGAGTGTTGTAAATTCCATCCATAGCTGATTCTTGCTAGCTTTGGTGCTTTAGGATAATAATTCTTCCAAAGCATTCGATGTCTCCTCAAATGTCTTATAGTTCCTAATATGAGGAAGTAGAAAATAAAAGATAGAGTTGAGAATGTATGACCTTCCCAAAGGATCCTTTGAAAACCATGCATTCAACCTTTACTGCTCCTCTTGTGTTGGTTGACCCTTGCTTCTAAGTATTGGCATCATCTCATCTCTTGAGATATATCCATATAAGTTCCTTGCTTGTGGATAAGTCTCAATTCCTAGAGACCATGTTGATTAATTAATTTGATTTATCTTTTCAATGGATGAGGGGAATCCATCACCCATCATGCCTAGTCTTTAGCTTTGCTCTGATACCTATGTGAATAGGTGATGGAGTATTCTATATAGATGAGATTGTGTTAGCAAAATCCAACGCAAAACTAGCCTAGGTAACTTTAGAGATACATAGTATACTCCCTAAGATTCCACAATATGCACTAAAATCACCAAAGTCCTTTAGAGCATCATTCAAAAACTTTTATGTCAAATCAGATGAGTTTCAAGTTCAAGAAACTTTAGAAACTTTCTATTTATATGGGAGAAGGTCCCACAAATATGGCTCGTTCTAACAGTCTGGTATAAATTATCCATATAGTTTTTGTGCACTTTCAATTAAAGTGTTAAGCTAATTAAAGCAATCTATTTCAGGAATTTAGACCTACCATGCACTTAGCTATAAGTCTAAGACATTTGTGGGGTCAAACCGATGTTTTGAGGAGATGAAGATGTGTAGACAAAGTCACATATAGTCACTCATAACTTGAGATCTAAACATCCAATGTTAATGAAACTTTTTAAGCATGCTTCCAATCCTCTAAGCTAAGTTATTCAATCAATGGAGTGGACATTGAGTACGGACTCCTAATACCTATGAACAATTTGAATTTGAAATTCAAAAGAAAAGTCACCGCTTTGGCCTCCTTTCAATCACGAGATTCTCTCCATTTCTTGCTTTTACACTTGACTAAGATAAACTCAAAGCTTTAACCTTTGAATTCTCCAAACCATATGTCTATTCCAAAAAATAAGAGATAAATTCTATGAGCATTGAATTGGCTCTTAGGCCTTCTCCTTGCATGATAAAAAAGAGGCAACAAAGTGTCATACACATCTCTAGAGCTAACTCAGGTCTCCTTGGTACATGAAAGTAATTTCTAAATTGAATCGTCCACAAGAACAACATCATGGCTAAACAAAATGCATGTATTATGTCGATAATAGAGATGATAGCCTTTTCTTTAAAATCTATACCCAACAAAAATACATTTCATTGCTTTATCGTCCAATTTCCACATTGTTGTTCAGGCACTAATGCATATCCCACACAGGCAAAGACACACAAATGAGAAACAGATGGCTCGCCACCATGCCAAGCCTCATATGGAGTTATAGATTGTAGGGATTTTGTGGGACACCTATGAAGTACATATGCTACACACATAACAACCTCAAGCTAGAAGATATGTGGTAAAGCTTGACTTTTTACAATACACCTCACCATATCCATGAGATACTTGCTCTTTATTTCAAAAAATCCATTTTTTTGGGGGTATATGACATTGTACACTGATGTTTTATCCCATGATCTAAGACACATAAAAATAAGAAGACATGTATTCCCCTTCGATCAGAACGAGGGATGTCCAATTTACATGCTAAAATTTTTTCAGCCATAATAAAAAATTGTTTGAAGCACATAAACACTTCAGATTTTGCTTTCGATGAATACACTCATGCATGCCTTGAGGAATCATCAATAAAATTAACAAAGTAAAGGTAGTTCCAAAAAGGTGTTTGCATAGGACCATAGACATCAATATGAACAAGCTTCAATTTATGATTAGCTCCAACTAAACCATCTTTTGGGAAGGATGAATGCTTCATTTTTCCAAAAACATAGCCTTCACTGACATGCTCACAAGGTGCCTCAAGTTTGGGTAGAGAGGACACCATTTAAGATTTCTACAAGCATAGAAAACCAAAAAAATTTAGGTGACCAAAGCATACATGCAAAAGATTTGCATTTGATAGAGCTTGAGAATCTATGAGCTTATATAGCCCATGACATAAAATGCCACAAGCAATAATAGCATCATCATTTGAGATATCATTAACTGTACATCTGCCATTGAAAAGTTTGACAACCAAGCTAATCTTGGCTAATGTTGAAATTGACAATAGATTTTTCTTGATCCATGATACATACAAAGCATCTAACAATGTGAAAGAACTACCACGAGTAGTAGTCATAATGATATTTCCAACTCCCATTACAAGATAAAAGGAGATGTTAGCGCATGTAACAATATTCCCTATAGGGGTAGGCTTAAGTGAATTGAAGAAACTACACTATGAGGTAATATGTTTGGTTACCCCACTATCAAAGTACCAAACATTTGAGTCTACTATAGACATACAATGACCATAAGAAGATGGATCATAGTTGCATACAGTATTAAATGCCCATTCCTCATTATGAAAAACATTAGCAAACTCTATTTCTGGTGTAGAGACCTCTGCAACAACCATTCCAACCTCTTTCTTCTTTGCCCCTTTTGCAGCCAATTTTGGACAGTTCTTTATGACATGATTATTTCCCTTACAATATTTGCAAAAATATATCTAAATTTCTATTATTTTCTCATCTTTGTTTTCCTTCTTCAACTGTGTAGCATTAGTAGATTTTTTTCTTACTAGTAGATGAGCTGCATTTACCTTTCCCTTTTGACTAGCTAAGAAAGCTTTATCTACAACACACATAATGGACATGCTCTGCCTTGACTCATCTTCCTGCAACAAAAAAAATACTATCTCCTCAATGATAAGGCATTTGGATTTCCTTTCATAATCAATCAAAGAGTAGAAGCAAAACTTTGATATGAGTCTAGAAGATAGTTAAGAATAGTCTACACAAGTGAGTTATGTAGCAAGACGTCATTAGCAAAAATCAACTGCTCCTTCAAATCTTTGATCTTTGTCAAAAAGTTGTCTATATAATCTCTTTTATTCATATGCTCACTCTCCAACTGTCTTTGGAGTTAAGCAACATGAGCCTCATTTCTTGCCTGGTATAAAGTGGTAAGTGTATTCTAGGAATCCTTTGCTATTTTGCAAGAGTGAATGTGAGGGATAATGGCATGTTTCATAGACAAAGCTATCAATGCATGTGTCTGAGAATCTCTACCATCGCAACAAAGTTTCTCTAAAATAGGTGCAGTAGGAGCGGCAACACAAATAGGAATTGGAAGATCATCATCTTCAATGCCATTTGCATCACCTTCAGTAAATTTATTTGCAAATAGATATAAAGCGGTACATGTATTCTAGGCATCCTTTGCTATTTTTTAAGAGCGAATGTGAGGGATAATGGCACGTTTCCCTGACAAAGCTATCAATGCAGATGTGTGAGAATCTCTACCATCTCAACAAAGTCTCTCTATAGTAGGTGCAGCAGGAACCATAACATGAATAGGAATTTGAAGATCATCATCTTCAACGCCATTTGCATCACCTTCATTAACTTTATTTGCAGGTGTAGTAGGACATTTTTCAATAGCCTGCACAATATTCCACATTTTTTTTGCTACCAATACATGACACATGATATATGCCCACAATGTGTAATTAGTACCATCCAACCTATCCTCAATAGCTAACATATGGAATACATCATTGCTTTCAACCATGGTAGTACCTTGATGCAAAAAATGGACTATATCTCAAAACATTGAATGGAACCACCCTATTGAGCTCTATTAAACCTATAGTAGACTTTGAGACACTTGTAATGACAAACCAAAATTGTATATACATTTGGAACAAAGCGACCAAATTTCCTCACAAGTGCTATGATAGTGCGTTCGGAGGCTCAAACAAGCTGAGATCAAAAAATTAATGCCATAGAACGAGGTTGTTTTGTATTTTCAATCACCTTGAGTATGCTCATTGATTCTCATGCAATTCTAAGATTGTAGCTAGAGGGCTGTTGATGATGCCCTATGTGAAGCGGCGACCTGCTTTGATACTAATTGTTCGAATTTGAGTTCTACAGAAGCACATGAACAACACAAGGAAGGAAAAGAAGCTTGAAGCACAACAAAACACTGAATGAATTACCATATGAATATAAAAAAATAGGTAATTTTTTAGGTTATAGGCGTATATACAAGTCAGGTGAAAAGAACCTCCTAAAGAGGGAAAAAAGTGCCTCAATGGTCCTAAGTGTTCACACATCACTACCAAAATATACAAAATCAAAAGTGAATGATCTAAGTACTTTTTCTTCTTTAGCTACCTTCTTCCTTAGTACGGGTCTTCCACATAAGCTCCATACTTTAAAAACCTCACATGGAATCCATTTTCCACAATCTACCCTAATTTTATCAAGTTCTTAGTAATGCTAGGTATATAGAGAACTCTGCTCAACAAATTCATGTTACTATTTGATGTTTTCACATTTTCAATCTTCTCTAGAGGGTGCCTTATGTCATCTTGTGTTTGCACCTCATGCTCGTTTTTGGGTTCTTACAAATTTGAGAGAAGTTGTTGGTAGCAGTCAGGGCAGTCAAGGCCTTATGAGATAGGGAAGCCACTAAAGGGATTCAAAACAAAGGGAGAGCCAAGCAGGATTAAGCAGGCAATGCAGTCAACAAAGATCTGGCAAGTAGGCCACATAATTTTCCATGGAAAAATATTTCCCAAACAGTGATTTTAGTCACTTCACATCATTGTAAATACCATTTCCATTATTCCTACTCCATTTTGTGCAAGTCGAGGAGTCCTTGAGCTTGAGGAGTATTAGAAGTACTTATGTACCAATTTTCATATTTTTTAGAGCTTGGTTGAGCCTCCAAAATAGCCTAAGAACCTAATTTTTAACTAGGTCAGGCACGGTCTAGATAGAGCCAAAACCTAGTTGTGTACTCAAGTCAAGAAGACTCAAGGACTCATGCTAATGAGATTGTACCTCTATTGCAACACAAGTGCGTATAGTGGGAAATTAACACACATTTAAATGTCAATCCAATCGAATGACCTAACCAAGTGTATGAAGACATGTGCACACATGATGGAAAATGAAGTGGTTTAGTTGATATGCATGAGAAAAGACTAATCCACCTCTCAAACTCACTAATGACTGAAAGTGTCTGCCGCGATACCTCTTACAGTAGTTTTCAGTAAATCAATTATTTCTCCCAGCTCCAAGCTCTGAATATAGTCAATAGGTACTCGTTTCGAAGCTCTCAATGAGACACATCTATTGAGAGTGGTCTCACTCAATTCTGACAACTCTGCTTCAAGTTATGACCAAATAGTGAATGGTAGGAAGCACCCACACTCACGCAACAGCTCCTACAAGCTCACACACACACTACAGTAGCTCAAAAACAGTGGGAGGGGGTAGACAACAGTCCTACACACACATTCCAAGCATCACACACATACAAGATCAAAGAGAAGATAGAAATCTGCAAGAAAGAGGCAAATTCGAAATTTTTGAGAGCTCATTCTTCACAATGGCAAAAAGTCCCTACAAAGAGTCACAAAGTGACTTATATACATGTGCCCTAAGTTTGGTCCTTTCACACAAGAGACCAGCACTTTATTACTAAAAAGTGAATTTCCTAATACTTTACAAGGGATATTTTACAACAAGTTGGGATTATGCATCTAGAGGAATCCTCTATTGCATTTACATGGCTTTGAGGGAATTCTCTAAGACCTCGAAGAAGAAAAATTATGCCCCTTAATTTGAAAATTTTGGGGCTCTTCTCTTGTGCTCCTTTGCTCTGCAACACTCTTCCCCTCTTTGTCTCTGTCGTCCCTTGATAGGCTTTACTTCTTGTCTTCAGCTTGTTTAAGAGGTCTGAATGCACGCACCCAGCGGTCGAAGCGGCAACAAGGACTGTCAGAGAATTTGTTATTTTATCCTATGTAAGTCCTTTGCTTCTGTTTTCCCCTTGATATCTCGTACATCACAATTCTGGGTTGCTGCATCCAGTCGGGCTACCACGCACGCCACCAGTGACTAGGACTGTGCTGTCCTTAGTCACCTCTTTCTAGATTTTGGTCTTCTGATTTGTCCTTGTTGCACACATCTGACCCGGTTGTATTGTTCTGAGCATGTTTGCTTTGTTGACAACGCACGCTGTGTACTTGAGCCGCAATGACTCAAGGACTTGTACCAATGAGACTATACCTCGATTGCAATACAAGTGCATATAGTGGAGTCCTTTGCACACATTTAATTATCAATCCGAAGGAGTGACTTACCAAGTGTATGAAGACATTTGCACACGTGATAGAAAATGAAGTGAGTTAACTATCCAAGCAAGAGAAAAGACAAATACTACCCACACCTACTGAAAAACTGGAAGTGTTGCCGCAAACCTACTTTCAGCAGTTTTGGTTTTTTGAGGTTTTCTCCCAGCCCAGAACTCCGAACATAGGCAATAGGGTACTCGTTTCGAAGCTCTCGACGAGACGAATCCAATGGTGGTGGTTTCACTCAATTCTGACCACTCTGCTGCAAGTTATGGCAGAAACAGTGAATTACGGGAACTACTAACACCCGCGTTTTTGCTTCTCCTAGCTTACGCACGCACTACAGCCACTCAAAACAAGGGGGAAGGGGTAGACAACAGTCCTACACTTGCATTTCAAGCATCACACACACATACATGAGCAAAATGAAGATCAAAATCAGCAAGGAAGAGGCAAACTCGAAATTTCAGAAGTGCTCTTCTTCACAATGACAAGAAGTGTCCTTTACAATGAGTCACTTTTGACTTATATACTAGTGCCCTAAGTTTGGTCCTTTCACACAAGAGACCGGCACTTTATTCACTAAATTGCTAACTTCCTACTAATGTACATGGGTAATTCACTAATCTTCTGAGGGGATGCATCTAGAGGACTCCTCTAGTGCATTTACAACGGAAATTATATACAAAAGTGGTTATGTTACAAAAAATTGTGTGTCCAAATCGGAAAAATTTTGGGGCCCGTCTTTTTTCTCTGCTTTCTGCGCTCTTTAGCTCTGCAACACTCTCCCCCTCTTCGTCTCTGTCGTCCCTTGACAGACTTTGCTTCGCGAACGCGTCCCGTGGGTAGTGTTGTCTGCTTCTTGATCTTGCATTACGTTTTAGAGGCGCTTCAGCTTTTCCACTGCACGCTCCCCTTGGTCAGTGTTGTCTGCAGTTAAACAGACATGCAGATTCGATGGCCTTCTTGATTCAAGCTCTACAACTCGAGAGCCTGATGTAGTCGCCTTGCCTGTTGACTTGGGTTGCCACGCACGCCACCAGTGACTAGGAATGTGCTATTCTTAGTCACCCTCTTCAACTTTTCAGCCTCTACCCCTTTCTAACTTTTGGCCCTACTTTGATGTTTGAAAAATCCACTCCTCTGGACCCCGGGGTTTAGCTTTGTAGCCTGGTGCGTGCCCCTGCGGGGCTCTGTGCAGAGATGGGTGTTGCGCCCCTGCGGGGCTTCCTGCAGAGAGTGGTCCTTGATCATTTGATGTTTTATCTTTTACTGCGCACTTTTGGACTTGGACCTTCTTCTTCTTTTCTTTTTGCTTGATTGTCCCTCTACACGTCCCTCCTCCTGAACTCTGTCGTCCTCGACAGGCTTTCTGAGGCGACGCGTGTATGTTTGGATGGCTGTTTGCTCTCGTTGGTTCAGCAGATTTGCATGACATATCATAAATTCCTTCCATTGCTTTGACTTCACTCCGTCTTCTGGCGCCTGTCTGTGATCAGCGAAGAAGCTAGTTTCATAGGCCACCAGTCTTGCATTTAAATTTGAAGTCATCTTCACAAAAATTTCTGAATCAATTTCAAAGAAGCCTGTGAAGAATGCTTCTTCAAACGTCTGCATATACGTCGATGGCAAAAACATGAGACGAGAATAATATGCCATGATAGTTAGTCGGCTGGGAATAGTGGATAAATCAAAAATTAATGCTTCTGAGCCCTGCGTAATGCCGATGAAATTCAAAAATGTGTACTTAGCATGCTGGAACACCTTCAAAACTGTAATAAGCATGCTGAATATTTTGTTGGTCATCTTAACAGCTAAGTCCGGGACTGTAGCATATCTTGTAATCCAAAATTCCATTGTTTTGACCATATATTCTTCTGTCGGTAGATAGTTATGTGGCGGACTAGGTAGTAATGGATAATTGAGCCACTGGTGATTAATATTGCCTTGGCGCTGTCCTTCCCGAAATTGCGTCCAAGATCGTCTGCGGGGTACAGGACAAAAAGATGGATTGACTTGAAGTGCATATGGAGATGCTTCCCACTGTACCCGCAATGTAGGATTCTTTTCCAAAAGCTTTCGTCTCCATATCGGATCTGCTCTCTCGAACTCCTCTTGAGTGTAATGGAACGTGTCATGTTTAAAGTGGAGGTTGTGGTCCGGATCCTTATTCGTTGCAGATTTTATATACTGCCGCGTCTGTTCTTTAAGTAGGCCGTATGGTACGTTGAATGGCTTCAAAATTTGATCCACTTGTTTATGCTCAATCTGAGCCTCTTTCATTATCTGAATTATCTGATCTTCAAAATCAGCAGTGAGCTGGGACACCAGTAGTGCTCTTTCTGGTCTGCTCAACTCTGCAATGTCGCGTGTGTTAGGTTCTAGTGGAACCTCCTTTTCCGCCCTTATTGGAGAATGATACAAGGGGGGAGAGAGAGGACGTACCTCTTCCTCCACAGTAGCCGTGGTTTCTGGAGGAACTACTGGTGTCCCTTGTTTCTCTTTTAGCTCAATCTGCTCCTGCAGCTGTTTAATGATGTCATCTTTATTCTTTAATTCTGCTTCAGCCTTGGCAATCGTCTCCTGATGTTTGATCAATTCTTGAGCAACTATATTCATGTGATCCGTGTCTTCTTTACATTGTCTGAAATAGTCATTTTCAGCTTTTTTCCATTTCTTGCGTAGTGCTGCAGTGTCGTTCATATACCGTTGCTCCCAGTCAGCAATGGCGTCTTGCTCCTGTTTGAGCTGATCTGCCATCTTGGTGATCTTTTCTTCTAGTTCTTTTATGTCCTCCGTTGAATGATTAGTTTCTGCTGGTGGTTGATCATTGAGGAGAGCGGTCATGAGTTCCTTGTTCCTGTTCCTTAAATTTTCCGCTTCCTCCATACTCACCTTGAGCTGTGATTCGAGTATTTTACCACGAGCGTTGATCCTTGTCTTCTCTTTTTCTGTCATATCTAATTTCTTCGTGAGTTCCAAGATTTGTTCTTTTAGTTGGGCATTCTCCTTTTCTAACATCTGGCATTGTGTTTTGGTCTTCTTTATTTCCTCGTGTTTCTTTAAGGCTTGAGCTTCTGCTTTTGATAACCTATTAGCCAGATCCACACCTTCTTTTTGAAGCTCCTGCTTTTCACGCATGGCCTGATCGTAATCTTCATCAGCATCAAGCATTAACTGTTGAGTGTCTAGTGCAGTTCGAATCATGTCCTGCACCACCGGCTTGAGCTGAGCTATATCAACATTCAGCCATGTCCTTGGTACGCTGGGGGTTTCTCCGGTTTGTACATCCTTTCCCTTTTCGACATGGATTGTTTCGTTATGTGGTTGTCGGACCTGTAGTTGTACTTGTGGTTCGTCCTCATCTTTATACACCTTAACGGTTTTAGTGGCACTTCCCTGAAATGTTACATCCATGGGGGACGGTTCTGCCACAACCCTTAGTGGAGTGAAGGGTTCTTCATCATGTTCTTCTTCTTGAGGCTTATCCTCTGATAGCACTAATGGTACCTCATTATCGGATTTACCTTCTTTGACATGGGTAGTGGAGGCGTCTTTTGATTGAACAGGTTGTTGCCTTTCTTCTTCTTCCGGCTGTTTAATAGCATTTGTGTGTACCTCTTTTGTCTGATCCTGTTCGTTGTGGCCGTCTTGGGTTGCGCCATAGTCCACTTCATTTAATTCATCCCAATGTCCATCATCTTTTGATTCACTTTGAATATCGACATTAAGCAATGAAGTGTCTGGTTCTTCTTGTTTCTCCGAGACCGAACTAGAATTATCCAAGCCTATTTCTTTATATCTATGGACTTTTGTGAGCTTGGCTTTCTGGTCTGTTGCTTGTTGTGATTGCTTATAGTGGTGACCTTGCACTGGCAAATTAACTTGCCCTTCTGTATATTTGTGAGTCTCCTCCAGTGCTTGAGTCAGCTCTTCCTTCGTAATTTGTCTATTCCCTTGGGTAGTTGTTTTCGGTAGTACATGGGCTCTCTTTGATGTTGGTACTTCTTCTTCTACTTGTTGGACTTCTCGAGGTCGTTTTGTGCCTCTCATTATGCCTCTCATGCGGGGTTGCGAGCTTGTTTCTGCTTCTTCTACGATCTTTGCACCTTTCTTCTGTTTCGGTACAGTGGCTGCTTTGACAAATTGAGCCAACTCCATCGAAGATGGCATCTCTTGTAAGTACTCTCGCATGCCCAATGCATGGTAAATCATGATGGTTAGGGCCGTCGTTCCGTTGAGGAATTTCTTATTTTCCCATTTCTTCTTCGCCTCGAACAATCTTTCTTGCACATAGGGTGTAAGGTTTACCTGATTGCCGATCTGTTTTATGGCATGAGACAATAATTGCACAATGATTTTTTGAGGTGCCGTGTATCTATTCATACTCGGAAAGCAGAAATGTTGGTGAATCAATCTGACTTCTTCTTCAATGTCCACCCTATTAATGTCAACGAAAGTTCGTGTTTTTGCACCACGACTCTCTTCCTTGATCGTGTTGACACCATCCTTTTCCCATCCAAATGCTTCTTTGATTAAATCATGGGAAAACTGAATCACCACCCATTCTCCATTCTTGTCCATCACAGTGGCTTCTGGTGCCAATGGATCATGTAGTGCTGGTCGAAGGGTGTTCATGACTTGTGTACAACGTTGGAAGTCCGGTTTATAGATAGGTAGTTCAAAATACTTATGAATTCCTGCTTTCTTCATGATGTCGATCGTGGATGGCAGTCCATGTAAAACCTTAAAGTCCTGGGACATGATCGGAAAATGATGCTCTGTGTCCATGATCTTTATGTTGGCCAAGAAGAGATACTCCTCAACCGGCTGCTCATCTCTGAACCAATGTCCTTTTGCTTTCGTAAGACATTGAGAAGGAAATTCCTGGACCTCCTCTTGGATCGTAGCTTCAGAGTCTTCAGAAGCCATCACCTTTTTAGTTTCTTTTGCATTTTCCTGAAAGAGAACAACTGTTAGCATAGCCGAAGCTTTTATTTATTTACACTGTAGATCCATTCCTATTTGAGTTCAAGCTGAGAGCTAATCTCCCTTGGAGAATGTGCACCACTAATTTTGTTTGGATCATCATGTGCCAAATGCGTGGCCGTGTAATGTTGCCCTATTATGCATACTTTAGGTGCATTGTGTACTTCATGAGTGCAATTGGTATTGTCAAATGGTGAAGTTTTTCTTTGCCCTTTTTTCGGCCTCCAAATCTGAATCGTGGTCGTCCTTTTGATACATGTTCTTTTGTTGCGTCCTTGATTGGCTGGTGTTGGTTTGATCTGACTCAGAGCACCGAAATCGGTGCCTAGGGTTCGCTGTTGAGATTTCATGGGTCTGCTGCTTCGTCTTTCTTGAAAAGAGGTATGTTCTTGGGTTGTCCTAGCTTTCTCTGCAATCCGAGCAGTCTTCTTGTGAATCCATATCTGTTGTCGGCCTCTCTGAGCTTCGAGTAAGGGTTTCGGAACCCAAATTTGCACGACTTTTTCCATAGACTTGGTTACTCCTCTTGCTGGTTCTGGGTTGGGTGTTGGTTGTCCTTGAATGCTCATTTGATCCTTGCGCACCCATTTGTATTTGTGTTGTGTCTGACCGGAACCTGTGCTTGAGGTTCTCCAATAGGTCGGTTGGGTAGCCTGTTGATAGTTTTGGGTAGTGGTTGAACTTTTCTTGACCGTTTGGGAATGTTCAGGTTCTTCTGCGGTCATCCTTGCATTCGAGGTCTCTGCTGTTTCCATATTGACTTTAGGAGCCTGGGTACCGGATTTCCTTTGTGGTTCTTTGCCTAAGCTATTCTCAATCTTAGGTTGGCACAGTGGTCTCTCTCCTAGTAAGCTAAATATTTCTTTGTGCCCTATTTTAGCAGAGATATACCCTTGAGCCAGATGGATACATACTTCATTCTCGATAATCCAGTCTTGTCCTAAAATCAAGTCTTCGATCAGGTCCTCATCGTTGCAGACTAACACTCTCTGTTTCATGGAGGAATTTCCTATGTGTAGAGATATGTTTGTCATTCCAATACATTCTAGGGTTTGACCTCCCACTCCTATCAACCGTGCACTTGTGGGGTTCACCTTCAACTGCTGATCTTTTATGACCTTGTTTCGTACACAACTAATTCCTGCTCCTGAGTCGATTAATGCGTCTATCAATTTATACTCCGTCTGACCAATCCCTAAGTTTAAGTAAGGCTGTGCGTTGTACACACCATTCGTATCAGGGTTATTGACTCGATAATTAGCCATAGGGATAGGTTCTTCACCTTGGAGATAGCGTTCGTCTCTTTGCCTCATCCATTCTTTCCGTTTCCTGATGTGTTCTAGGGCTTCCTGTCTCGCTTCTTCTCGTATTCGCTCTTCTTCCCTTTTCCTATTTTGAGCTCCCAACAGTCTAGCTAGCATTTCATCGGTCAGAGGCTCCATGAATCGTTTCACTCGGCATCCACTGATGTAATTGGGAAGAATGTCGCCGTCTAGTGTGGCGAGATTGACTGCACCACTAGTGGAGATTCGATTTATAATGAGGGGACCATATCCGCGTTTTTGGAGCTTCTTTGCGTGCTGTTTTAGGGTGTATACTAGGACTAAGTCGCCTTCTTTTAGTCCCTTATCTTTAATATGTGAGTCATGGTATGCCTTTTGTCTCCGTTTAGCGGCATAGATGCCTGCTACCGCTTGCAATCTAGTCTCATGCAGCTTTTCGATTTGATCTAATTGCTGAGACAATTCATGACCGCTCCACTCATATTGCTGGGCTACTTTTAATGTAGGTATTAAGAAGTCAATTGGCAAAATTGCATTCTGCCCATACACTAGGTTGAAAGGTGTAGTTCCAATGGCTGTTTTATATGCCACTCGGAAGGCCCAAATTGCATGATGCAATTGTTTGTCCCAATCTGACCTTCCATTATTGACAATCTTTGTCAATACCGTACATAATACTTTGTTGGAACTCTCTGCCTGACCATTGGCTTGGGGATGGTATGGGGCTGATTTTTTATGAATCACTAAGAATTCATTCATAAGTGATTCAATGACTTCGTTTAGGAAGTGAGTTCCTCGATCACTCACAATCTCGATCGGTAGTCCAAATCGTGTGAAAATATGCTCAAAGAGAAATTTTGCAGTTGTTTGAGCATCATTCTTTCTGGTAGCCTTGGCTTCTACC
The DNA here is from genome assembly GCA_020310875.1 of Ceratopteris richardii. Classification (NCBI taxonomy): domain Eukaryota; kingdom Viridiplantae; phylum Streptophyta; class Polypodiopsida; order Polypodiales; family Pteridaceae; genus Ceratopteris; species Ceratopteris richardii. The sequence continues at coordinate 78,677,218 of CM035429.1, forward strand.
CATTTTGTCAAGTAGTCGGTGGCTACTATTATATACTCCGCATGTGATCCTCTAGCTGGTGGATTGATGGGTCCTATGAAATCAATTCCCCACTTGGTAAATGCTCTTGCACAAACCATGGGTCTTAAAGGCATGTCGTCTCTTCGCACGGGATATTTCGCTCTCTGGCATATTTCGCAACTTCTCACATATGTTTCAGCATCCATATGTAGAGTTGGCCACCACAAGCCTGCAAAGAGAATCATCTTGACCGTTCTATCTGCTGAAAAATGTCCTCCCGCAGCTCCTGCGTGTGCCATTTCTAATATGGGAAGATACTCTCCTTCATGCACGCACAATCTGAGTTGATTGTCTCTCCCTCGTCTAAACAGTTGTCTCCCTATGATCACATAATCCTTGCTCATTTCTTCTAGGGATCTCTTTCTTGCTAGGCCAGCTCCTATTTCGTGTTCTTTGGTTTTGAGGAATTGCACTAATGATTTACTCCAATTAGGCGCTATGGTGGAAAAGGGTAAGGACACGTGATCCTCTGTGCTAGTTTCTTTGCATTCCACACAATTACTCACATGCTCGTGAACGTCCTTGGACATATCAGGCCAATATACACCTAACCTCTTTAATTCTCGTATTGTTCCCTGCATTCCTTGATGGGTTTTCCACTTGTTTATGTGTGCCTGGTGAATTAATTGCTTCTGTTCGTCCTCCTCGACACATCTTGATAAGACACCGTTTGTTTCCTTATAATACATACTTCCCGCAACAATGTGTAAATTTCTTGTTTGAAGAATCTCTTTTTTGCTATCCTTATTTATTGAGTGTTGAGGGCCATGGGTGAGCATAGGAATTAGTCGTTCCGCCCACTTTGGACATACCTCAAGGTTAAACAAATACGTATCTGGTAATTCATCCGGTACTCCGCTAGGTGGCTCTCCGTGTTTCAATCTAGAAAGGTGGTCTGCTCTCACATGTGTGTTTCCTTTTTTGACCACCACCTCAAAGTCAAACTCCATTAGTAACAAGAACCATCGTACCAATCTCCCTGTGTTGCAAGGCTTATTGACTAGATATAGCAAGGCTTGGTGGTCAATGAAGAATTTGAACTTGTTGGCTAAGAGGTAATGTCTAAACTTTTTTACTGCGTAGACCATTCCTAAGCCCTCTCTTTCAGTAGTCGTGTAATTTCTCTCTGCTTGGTTTAATTGTCTACTCGCGTAAGCAATTGGATGATCAAGCTTTCCTTCATCGGCCGGTTGAGCCAGGATACATCCAATTGCATAGTTAGAAGCATCAACATGAATATGAAAAGGCTTGTTCCAGTTGGGTGATTTTAGAATCGGGGCTGTACTCAGCCTTTTTTTAAGCTCGTTGAAGGCCTTCTCACACTCGTCCGTCCAAGTGAACTGAGTCAATAGACCGTATAAAGGCTTAGCTATTATGGCATACATGTGAATAAACCTACGGTAATATCCACAGTGTCCCATAAAGGCTTGTACTTCTTTCGCATTCTTGGGTCTTGGTAAGTCCAATATGACTTTAATCTTATCCTCATCTGTAGATATTCCATTCTTTGAAACAATGTGTCCTAGGATTTTTCCTTGTCTTACCATGAAGACACATTTTTCTGGGTTTAAGCAAACTCTATACTGCCTACATTTGTTGAATATTTTCCTTAATTCCGGTATGTGGTCTGGTCGTTGATTTGAGTATGTGCACAGATCATCTACGTATACTTCCATGCTTTTTCTCAGAAATTCTTTGAAAACATGACACATCAATCGTTGGAAGGTGGCTGGCGCATTAGTGAGCCCGAAAGGCATCACTCTAAATGCATAGATTCCCCATTCAGTCGCGAATGCGGTTTTATGCTGGTCCTCAGTTGCAATAGCTACTTGGTTGTAACCAGAGAATCCATCCAAGAAGCTATAGACCTCCTTGCCGGCAACTCTTTCCAAAAGATGGTCTGTGATGGGTAAAGGGAAACTATCTCGTATAGTCGCTGCATTGACTTTTTTCAAGTTGATACACACCCTTAGTTTTCCGTTTTTCTTGGGCACTACCACTAGTGGTGATACCCATTCCGTGTGTTCAATCTCATAAATGAATCCTGCCGCTAGTAATTTGTCAATTTCTTCCTTTATTTTCGCAGCGTAAACTTCGTTATATGTGTAAGGGCGTTGTTTAGAAGGTTTCGCATCTGCAGTCATAGGGATTCGATGAGCGCATATGCTAGGTTCTACACCCTTAAGGTCTTTGTACGTCCACGCAAACACATCTCGGTATTCTCGGATGAGGTGTATGAGATCCTCTTCTTCTTCTTCCGATACGTCATTTCCAATATACGTGCACCTCTCTTCTCCGTCTTCTATCGTTACAACCACTTTTTTGGTTTGTTCTTTGTTATCATAGGCTTCTCCGTCTCGTGCTTCTCGTTTAGGCATTTGAGTTGCTATTTTCCTTTCTTCCACTTCGTATCTTTTAAAATGTTCTGGAACTTCGAAGTGGTCTGGTTCAGGTTCCACTTTACTTGTGTCCTCTCTATGTTCGTGTAATCTTGGGATGGTGTCAATTGCTAAGACTTCTGTCGGCCTTTCTTTTGATTCTTTTTGCATAGTTTCTAAATATTGTTCTTCAGAGTCGAACTCTGGTTCCATTTCTATGCTTTCGTACTCTTCTTTCTCCTCTTCCTCTACCATTTCTCCTGCTTCTACTTCTTGGAGGACAACCATGTAGAGGTTCACATCATATCCTTCCTCGTCTATACAGTCGTTCATCGTCAAGACTTCCTCATTCACGCAAACATCTAATGTGGCTAGAATTTCCATCCAGCCATGTGGTTCAAAGAGTTCATCTGAAAAAATTTGAGGCATATAATCGGGGTCTTCTACCGATCGATAATTAAGGTGCCCTATTGGCCACATTTGTTTTTTACACTCCTCCTTCTTGGCTTCTTTGCACATCCACAACTGGGCATCCTCATGCATCCAAGATTGGTTACTTGATCCAGCACTGTAAATGGATAGGTCATCTTCTTCTTTGTGGACTGGATTCCATTGTAATGGAGGGACATCCCGATAAGCGAATGTGTGCAGGTTTATCTTGGTAGTGTTCCCTTGATGTTGGAGATATAATGAATCTCTGCCCCAATCTTGTACTACTCGCATCTGTCGCATGAATGGTCGTCCTAATATCATTTCATAATTGTTTGCTTTTTCAAACTTACATATGGCCAATGTGTGTTCAAACTCTACCCCACACGTGGTTAACCTAATTCCTTCCAATATTCCTAGGGGCTTCTCTACATGTCCATCTGCCAATTGTAACTTCATGCGAGTGGGTCGTAAGGCTGGTTTACCCCACTTTTCCCAAATTTCCTTCGTTGCGATTCCTACTCCGGCTCCAGTGTCTAAGATGGCCTTGGTCATGTATCCATTGTAGGTGACAGGTAAGCACGTGTTACCTTCATCTCCTTCACTAAATTCTCCTACTTTATCAACTGGAACTCGTATTTTGGAGTGGTTTTCTTTTTCCTTTCCTTTCATTTCTCCTGTCTCTGCCGGTTGTTCTATTTGATTTGCTAGCTGTCTCCATAGATGTGGTCTAAGTTGAAGCAGCTCTTCCACCGTCAATTTGCATTGCACCTTTGTTTTCTTAAGTTCTGTTAGATTGTGTGAACTTTCTTCTGAGTTTCCTTTTTCTTTCCCATGCACTGTGGGTGCTCGTATTATTATCGACTCTCTTTCATATTCTCCCATGTAGTTAGGCAATGTTGAAATGCTCATTGTTTCCTCTCTTTCTTTATCAAATCTTGACACTTCCTCATATGCTTCCTCTAGGTTATGATCATGGTGACTTTTTGCTCCAATTATTTCCTCAAAAGGAGGTGGACTAATTCCATCCTTTTTCCATTGCTCTTCTCTAATTCTCTTCCACAAATCTTTGGGCCAATCTTCCTCTAGGTCGGGTATTGTGGATACCTGTTCTTGTTCATTTCGATCATCTTCCCGACTAGGTTTCTTATCCTTAGGTTGGATGCACGCATCATATAGGTCTTGTGCGATCCTTGTTTCAGGCAAAATTGGGATAGTTTTTTCTAGAGTCACCTGTGCTACTTCTATGAGTTTTTTGCATATCGCCAGTCTTTCTTTCTCTAATTCCCCTTGAGGATAGAGTCTTTCATGTTGTTCTAGGTTTGGTCCCATTTTGATTCTAGCTTGGTATGCTTTTAGCCACATGTCCAATTCCTCTGGCTTTGGGTCAGCTAGAATTGATCCTGGCTTCTTTGCCTCTGAATTAATTGGTGGTGTTTCAGGGGTCTCCTTATGCATTTGTTGTTCGTTATGTTTTCTAGAACCCTTTGCTTGTTTTTTGCTGTTTTGGCTCTTGTTTCTTGCCCATTTCTCCTTGAGCTTTTCTCGTCTTTCTTTCCATTTTTGTACTTTGGTGTTTTGGGTATTCTCACATGAGTTCTCTGAATCCTCGACTATCTGAATGTTAGCGTCTCCTGTTTCATTGCTCTCTAGTTTCTCTTCCGGTTGTTTTCCTGTTTGTTGTTTTGTTTGAGCTCTAGTAATAGCTTTTAGCGGTACAGTGTACTCCTTATCACTTCCAGATTCTTCTATGACCTCTATTACGTTGATTGGTGCAGGACCTTGAGTTTTTGTAGGGTTCTTAGGGCAATCCCTAAAAAGATGTTCTTTCCCACAATCACTACAATATCCTTCCCAAATCCTGGGTGGTGGAGGGTTGTAAGGTCGAGGACACTCCCGAATGAAGTGATCCCCTCCGCATCTATAACATGGTCCTCTCTGCACGGGTGGTCTCATAGGAGGTCTCAACGGTTGTTGTGTCTTGGGCATTGTATACATTAAAGTAGCAGTTTCCGTTCCATAATTCTGATCAAATCCCTCATATCCATAATAGGCCATGTCATATGCTGGTTCATATTCCATCATGTTGGCTTCATATGGATAGTACTCTCCTGGTGGAGGTTCATACCCTTGGTTGGTTGATTCTACATTGGTCGCTATTGAAGCTGGTATTATGGCTCTCTCCAAGTTCTCTTCCGGTTGAGTATACTTCACAGGTACAACTTGTTGAGGTTGAGATAGTTGGGGTCCCAATACTGGTTGTGGTGGTGGATACAGTGCTTGCTCGTATTGTCTCTGTGCTCCTACCGGATACGGATTGTATCTAGGCATCTCCCTACCAAGCTCTCTAGGTGGGTATCCATAAGGTCGGTATTGTGGTGGATTGACAGGTCGTGTTTGCCTATTAAAGGGACAGTTCTCAGTTGTATGATTGGTATATTTTTGCTCGATGTGACAGTATGAAGAAGTCCCTTGTTGTTGCTGTCTATTGTGTGGATACATTGGTTGTGCACCAGCTCCTCCTCTGGTACACGTGTGTGGGATGTTCTCCTCCACATGAGTTACACCTCCTCATCATAGGCACTCTTTGAGCTGGATATTGGTAAGCTCTCTGTCCTTGGACTCCTAGTTTCTTAGCTAATAGTTCTGCTAGTTCTTCCATATTACTAGAATTGGACGTCACTGTGCTTCTTGAGTCTTCTGATTTTGTGAGGTCGGTAGTACCTTTGAGATCCTCAGCAAGGTTGTCTTCCAAGTCGATGCACTCTTGAAGACACTCACTCAATGTTTGCAGCCTTTTTACATACACTAGGGTTCTTAGGGTCCCATTAGAGAGTCCATCTAAAAACAGTGAAATCATCTTTTGTTGAGTCGGTCTCTCAGCCGTAGGACATCTATCCACGTATTGGTTGAACCTTCGGGCAGCTGTCTTCACAGTTTCATTAGGGTTTTGCTTAAAGCTATGGATTAATGATGCAGAATTGTGTTTAATCCCTCTCTTTGTGAATTCTCCTATGAATTCTTGAAAGAATTGTTCCATGTTTCCAAATCAGTTGGGATCTAAAGGTTGGAACCAAGTTAGAGCCGTTCCTGTGAGGGTGAGTCCAAAAGACTCATACTGCACAAAGAAGTCCTCTACTTGCTCCGCTCTTAGAACTTGTTTAAATTCGGCAATATGATCATATGGCTCCCCTGCTCCCTCGTAATGGTTTCTCATAAACTTAGCTACTTGGATTGGTCTCAATCTCCTCATTGGTTCAGGTGGTCTGGGCATTACAGGGAAAACCGGGACAGCTGGTCGTAATGGAGGCATTCCTGGCTGTCCTCCCACAGGTGGTCGAGGTCTGACCGGTGGTCGGAAATGGTTCCCCATCCCCGTGTGGGTCTGATTATGTGTGTGCTCACCTGGAGTTGCAAACTGTACATGAGTACGGTTGGGCACACTTCTTTGACTGGTCTGTCCGGATGTGGTATGTTCCGTCTCTGGTTGATCTCCAAAAGGATTCTGCGAGGTAGTTGCCTGCTCCCTCTGAGGAAATACAGGCGCACCCATATATCTCAGCCGAGCCTTGTCTAGGACACCTACCGGCCAATATCTTCTTCGATTCTTATCTAGGTAAGTGAGTCTAGTTTCGTCCTCTGGGTCTTTTAACTCATAGAATGTCATGGGGCTCTCTCCTATTCCTTGAACAGGTACGTCAGTTTGGAGCAATAAGTCTGCTCCGTGAATCATGTAGACTTCCAACAAGTAGTCGTCTTGAGGTATCAAGTCTCCTCTCAAGACCCGTGATACTTGTGATCTGCCTCTAGGGGTGGTCACTAATTCTTCAGAGTTGTTGGGATCCATGAACTCTCCTCTTTCATTGATCCTCTCAGGAAATTCAGTTACTATATAGATGTGACCCATTTTGTCAATGTAAGCACCTCCCTCGTATTTGACAGCTGGTCGTGGTATGATGGTGACATCTTGTACTGTTGCCATTCTGGCAACGGACCTGTTTAAGCCATCCAGGTAGATTGGAATCTCCTGGGCATTTGTGGACACATATTGTAAGGCAGTGCGGTACTCACCTTCCACTGTAGACATGAAGTTCCTATGTGGTGCTGGACCTTGCATGTCTTCAGATGCCATGGGTATGTCTTCCTCAGATTCACTCGAGGTCTCTGAGTAGACGGAGTGGTGACTGACCTGAGCAGTGCTTCCTATAGAAGAGATGACACTCCTTCGGCTACTTAGCACTCTTCCTGACCTCAAGTTCATTCACACACCTAAGCCTCCCTTTATACTTCTTAGATTCCCCTTGGTTAGCTCTCCTAAAGGCTCAAAGTGTCTGACTAAAGAAAGGGTTTATCTCAGCGATACCACTTCCTGACGATACTGCTCTCGGCGATACGATACCAGACACCCAGACGATACGATATCAGTCTGGTGTCGCGATACCAGGTTTTAGTGCTAGACGATACGATACCAGATATTGTGTCGCGATACTCCACTGGGGAATAACACGATACGATACCAGCAGAGTAGACGTTACGATACTGGAGATAAGTGGCGATACGATCTCGATTTGGTGTCGCGATACGATCCGTGACAGGAGACGTTACGATACCACCGCGATAAGTGAGATCGCGATACTAATCTTGGCGATACGATACCACCGAAGTAGTGTCGCGATACCAAGACAAGCAGTCGACGATACGACACTTGAGAGGGCACGATCGCGATACATAAGCAGTGTCGCGATACCACTGTATCAAACGATACGATACCACTCGGTAAGATGAGGTCGCGATACTAGAAACTTTAGGCGATACGACACCACAATGGTGTCGCGACACCAAGTATTAGTACCGGACGATACGATACCTCTGCAGTAAGCGAGATCGCGATACCAACTTAGCGACACGACACCAACAATGGTATCGCGATGCCAAGATCGGTATCAAGCGATACGATACCACAGAAAATGTACGGTCGCGATACCAACTCGGGGTCACGATACCAAAAATGGTATCGCGATACCAAGGTAGGTATCAAGCGATACGATACTTCGGCGAGTATCGCGATACAAGGGAATTTTGGTATCGCGATACCAAAACTCAACCGATCGCGATGCTCAAGCCAAAATGCAAGTTTTTCCAAAGATTTTTTTACCCCCTTGCTCTTCTTACTCTCCTCTTCCCTCCTATACCTCTGTATTACACAAAAAGATGGCAAAGAAATCAGTTTCCCCCTCCCACGATACTGCGCATTTCCTTAATTACATGTTTATGCATTTTTAGAGAGTTTTTGGCAAATAATCTGAGTAGAATCTCACCTCTATCTATCCTTGCTTGTACTTCGAGCACAATCTCTAGCCTTAAGAGCCTGAATTCCACGATACTTCACTCGCGATACCAGTCGCTGCTAGCAGACGATACCAGCACACAGTGAAGTGTCAAATGAGCCAAATTTTTGGTTTTTTATACTTTTTTGACAGAATTTGAAATTTGCTAATTTTTTGGTAGTTTTGGGAATTTTTGGCTACTCCTACTCCTCTTCTCCTCACTTCTCCTCTCCTTCTAACCTAACCCTAACTCCTCCTTCTTTTCCCTCCTCCTACACCTAAACCTAAAACTTATCACACACACCTCAAGGATGAGAAGTGACAAGTGCTGAAATGGAATACTACTCGTCAATGGACAAATTCACCTCTACAAGTACGATTCGATCACACTTGCTCTCTAACTATCACGAAGGCAACTTGGTGGAGTGCGTCCCCGGCAACGGCGCCAAAAACGTGTGTACTTGAGCCGCAATGACTCAAGGACTTGTACCAATGAGACTATACCTCGATTGCAATACAAGTGCATATAGTGGAGTCCTTTGCACACATTTAATTATCAATCCGAAGGAGTGACTTACCAAGTGTATGAAGACATTTGCACACGTGATAGAAAATGAAGTGAGTTAACTATCCAAGCAAGAGAAAAGACAAATACTACCCACACCTACTGAAAAACTGGAAGTGTTGCCGCAAACCTACTTTCAGCAGTTTTGGTTTTTTGAGGTTTTCTCCCAGCCCAGAACTCCGAACATAGGCAATAGGGTACTCGTTTCGAAGCTCTCGACGAGACGAATCCAATGGTGGTGGTTTCACTCAATTCTGACCACTCTGCTGCAAGTTATGGCAGAAATAGTGAATTACGGGAACTACTAACACCCGCGTTTTTGCTTCTCCTAGCTTACGCACGCACTACAGCCACTCAAAACAAGGGGGAAGGGGTAGACAACAGTCCTACACTTGCATTTCAAGCATCACACACACATACATGAGCAAAATGAAGATCAAAATCAGCAAGGAAGAGGCAAACTCGAAATTTCAGAAGTGCTCTTCTTCACAATGACAAGAAGTGTCCTTTACAATGAGTCACTTTTGACTTATATACTAGTGCCCTAAGTTTGGTCCTTTCACACAAGAGACCGGCACTTTATTCACTAAATTGCTAACTTCCTACTAATGTACATGGGTAATTCACTAATCTTCTGAGGGGATGCATCTAGAGGACTCCTCTAGTGCATTTACAACGGAAATTATATACAAAAGTGGTTATGTTACAAAAAATTGTGTGTCCAAATCGGAAAAATTTTGGGGCCCGTCTTTTTTCTCTGCTTTCTGCGCTCTTTAGCTCTGCAACACACGCTATCAGCAGAAGGATTATTACCTTCCAAATATTATCTTGCACTTCTTCATGTATGGTTCCTAGCCCTGGTCTATCCTTCCCATGAAATGTCCTGGTTCTGATTGATCTTTAATTCCAATTCTCAGGACCTGGATGATGCGCGTTGTTGCCTGATGCGTGCCTTTGCGGGGCTTTGGGCAGAGGGTGGTTCTTCTGTATATGCTCTTCATTCTTTATTGAGCCGTTTTCAACTTTGATCTTCTTCTTCTTCTTTTCTTGCTTGATTTCCCTTCTACATGTCCCTTCTCTCGAACTCTATCGTCCCCGACATGCTTTTTGTGGGGACGTGTATAGGTCTGTATGGCTGCCTGCTCTCTTTGGTTTAGAAGATTAGCATCACATATCATTAATTCCTTCCACTATGTTGACTCCACTCCATCCTCTGGTGCTTGTCGATGATCTGCAAAAAAACTCGTCTCATAAGCGACCAGTCGTGCATTAAGGTTCGAAGTCATTTTGACAAAAATTTCTGAATCTATTTCGAAGAAGCCCGTGAAAAATGCTTCTTCGAAAGTTTGCATATATGTTGATCGCAAGAACATAATTCGAGAATAATATGCCATAAGTGTTAAGCGGATTGGAATAGTAGATAGATAAAAAATGAGTGCTTCGGATCCTTGTGTAATGCCGATGAAATTCAAAAAAGTATATTTTGCGTGTTGGAAGACTTTGATTACTGTTAGTAGCATACTGAATATTTTATTGGTCATTTTAACTGCTAAATCCGGGACCGTAGCGTATCTGGCAATCCAAAATTCCATTGTTTTTACCATATACTCTTCCATTGGTAGGTAGTTATGAGGCGGACTAGGTAACAATGGGTAATTCAGCCACTGATTATTGATGCTTCCCTGGCGCTGTCCTTCCCAAAGTTGCGACCAGGAGCATCTGCGGGCTATTGGGCAAAAAGATGGGTTTACCTGAAGCACATATGGTGATGCCTCCCACTGTACCCGCAGTGTTGAATTCTTTTCCAAAACTTTGCGTCTCCAAATGGGATCAGCCTTCTCAAATTCTTCTTGGGTATACTTGAATGTATCTTGGCTGAAGTGGAGATTGTAGTCCGGATCTTTATTTCTCATAGTCTTTATATATTGTCGCGTTTGTTCTTTCAGCAGGCCATATGGTACACTGAAAGGCTTCAAAATCTGCTCCAAGTTTTTGCTTTCCATCTTAGCTTCCTTCATTACTTGGATGATTTGATCTTCAAATTCAGCCATAAGCTGGGACACTAGTAGTGCCCTTTCCGATCGATTCAGTTCTGCAATGTTTTGATGATTATGTTCATTGTGAACCTTCTGTGCCTTCCTTATCGGTGAATGATATGAGGGGGGAGAGAGAGGACGTACCTCAGTCTCCACAGTAGCCTCTACGGATTTTGGAACTACTGGTGTCCCCTCAAATGATTGCTGCGCCAATTGTTCTTGAAGCTATCTGATCAATTCATCTTTCTGCTTTATTTCTTCAAAAGCTTGTGCAATGGTATCCTTGTGTTTGAGAAGTTCTTGAGCAACTATATCTAAATGATCGGTGTCTTCTTTACATTGCAGGAGATAACGATTTTCAGCCTTTTTCCATTTAGTTCTTAGGGCAGTTGTGTCCTCCATGTATCTTTTTTCCAAATCTGCTATGACTGCCTGCTCCTGCTTGAGCTGATTTTCATACTTAGCTTTTCTTCCAACGCTTTGATATCCGTTTCTGAGCTTTTGTGAGCTTCTATTGGCTGATCACTTAGAAGAGCTGTCATGAGCTCTTTGTTGCGGTTTTGTAGGTTTTCCGCTTCCTCCATGTATACCTTGAGCTGAGATTCCAATATTTTGCTCCTCGCGTTCATCCCTGCCTTCTCAGTCTCGTTAGTTTCTAGTTTCTTTGTTAATACCTGTAGTTGTTCCTTTAATCCTTCATTTTCCATGGTTAGAGTTTGACACTGTTGCTTGAACTCTTGAACTTCATTGTGTTTCATCTGTACTTGTTCTCTAGCGGATTTTAATTCTATTGAAAGACTGTTATTCTTTTCTTTAAGCGCATGCTTGTCTTGCATCGCTTGATCATAGTCTTCATCAGCCTCAAGCATTAGCTGTTGTGTGTCTAGTGCGGTTCTGATCATGGGTTGTACTACTGGCTTGAGCTGAGCTATGTCGACATTTAACCACGTCCTAGGTACGCTTGGAGCTTCGTCGGATTGCACATCTTTTCCCTGCTCCACGTGGATGGTTTCGTTGTGCGGCTGTCTAATTTGTAATTGTATGTTTTGTACTTTTTCTTGTTCATCCAAATCAAGAGCTTTTGTGGCACTCCCTTGAAATGTGACATCCATGGGGGAGGGTTCTGCCACAACCCTTATTGGTGTGAAGGGTTCTTCTTCTTCAATTTTCTCTTCTTGAGGCTCTTTCTTTGGTATCTTTATGGACATTTCGCGAGGTGGTGTGGCCTCCTTGATATGAATAGTGGAAGTCTCATTAAGTTTTATCACATGCGTACCTTCTGGGTCTGCTTCCTTACTTGTGGTGTTCTTATCAGTATGCGTAGTGTGGTCATCCATCTTCAGGCCTTCTGCTTCTTCATTGTAGTTGACTTCATTCAATTCTACCCATTGTCCATCATCCTTTGACTCACTTTGAATATCCACATTTAATAGTGAGTTGTCGAGTTCTTCTTGTGCATCAGAGGATGAGCTTGAATTGTACAGCCCTATTTCCCTGTACCGATGGACTTTGGTGAGTTTTCTTTTCGCTTCCGTTTCTTGTTGGGTCTGTTAATAATGGTGACCTTGCACAGGTAAATTAACTTGTCCTTCTGTATATTGATGCGTCTCTTCCAGGGCCCTAGTTAAGTCTTCCTCTGTAATCGGCCTTTGCTCTTCAATTGTTGTTTTCGGCAGTACGTGTGTCCTTTTCGTGGCTGGAGCTTCCTCTTCTATTTGCTTGACTTCCCTGAGTCTCTTTGTGCCTCTCATTCTGGGTTGAGAGCTAGTTTCTACTTCTTCCACAATCTTGACTCTTCTTTTCTTTTTAGGAACAGTGGCAACTTTGGCATACTTCGCCATGGCACTTGATGATGGCATTTCTTGTAGGTGCTCTCGAATACCTAAAGCGTGGTAGATCAATATTGTCAGGGCCACACTGCCATTGAGGAACTTTTTATTATTCCATTGCTTTTTTGCTTCAAACAACCTTTCTTGGATGTAAGGGGTCAGATTAATCTGATTGCCAATCTGCTTAATGGCGTGTGAGAGCAGTTGAACAATAATCTTTTGAGGGGTCGTATACCGATGCATATTCGGGAAGCAGAAGTGTTAGTGAATAAGCCTCACCTCCTCTTCTATGTCCACCCTGTTAATGTATGTGAATGTCCTGGTCTTTGTGCCATGGCTCTCTTCTTTTACCATGGTAGTTCCATCCTTTTCCCATCCAAAGGCTTCTTTAATCAAGTCATGCGTAAATTGGATGACTACCCATTCACCTATTTTATCCATCACTTTAGCCTCAGGCAATAAGGGATCATGCAGAGCTGGCTGTAGGGTATTCATTACCTGTGTGCATCTTTGAAAGTTAGGCTTATAGATTGGTAGTTCAAAGTATTTATGTATGCCCGCTTTCTTCATGGTGTCTACGATAGACGCGAGTCCATGTAGAACTCGGAAATCCTGGGACATGATTAGAAATTGATGATCTGTATCCATAATTTTGATCGTCGCCAGGAAGAGGTACTCCGGTTGATCTTCTCGAAACTAGTGTCCCTTTGCCTTGGTTATACTCTAGAGTGGAAATTCCAATACTTCCTCTTGTACTGTTGCTTCAGAATCTTCAGAAGCCATCTGCACTTGTAAGGAAAAGTGCATTAACTTCAAAGGAAAGCATGAATCTATGTAGTGCATTGTAGTGATTATTGTCGTTCGGTCACTCCGTTTCCCATGGTTCTATAAGTGAGATTTCTTACCACACCTTTTGATTTCTTATCCTGAAAGAAAACAAGCGTTAGTATAGCCGAAGCATTTATTTATGTACATAGTATGTCCATTCCTAAGAGAGTTGAAGCTATGATCTAATCTCCATTGGAGAATGTGCACCATTCATTCTACTAGGTACATCCTGTGCCGAATGCGTGGCCTTGTAATGTGGCCCTACTATGCATACTTTAGGTGCATCCATTGCTTCATGAGTGCAATTGGCGTATCCATTAATCCGATGGTCCACCCCTTGCAGTCGCTTGGGTTTCCAAATCCATTTCATGGGCGCTTGAATAGGTCGATTTCTTCCTTTGATTCCTTGGACTTTCTTGGTTTTTTTTGTTTCCTCTATGGTCCTAGTGATAAAAGTGTTTCCCTTTTTGTTTCTCGGAGGACTGTGTTTTGGCTTCGTCACTCGCCTTTGTCGCCGTAATGCTTCCTCCTGAGTGCTTATCTCGAGCTTGGCTGCCTGTATTATCTTCTTGGGGATCCATATCTGATGTCATGCTCTCTGAGCTTCAATCAAAGGCTTGGGGAGCCATACTTGCAAGAGTCCTTTTGGTTTGGACTTTGGTGAAGCTGACTCTTTCATTTTTATTTTCTCCTTATGAGTTGATGTTTACGTCTGCTCTTTCTCCTTCTGATCTTTGCGTATCCATTGGTATTTGGACGTTCTTTGCCGTAAGTATCTGAGTGTTGGATTCCTAATTATTGGTCCTTTGTCTGGGTGAGAAGCAGCATGAATGTCAGTTTCCTTAGTGTCTGGCTACTCTTCCACTGCATGGAGTGATTTTCCTTCTTCTTTGGAGATTTGAGGGTTTGAACTTTCTACTTCTTCTAGCTTGGTTTCTGCAATGGTGGGACTGGGATCATGTTTTAGTAGCTTTTTCGCGCATCTCCCTGAACTCTCGATGGTGGTGGGTTGGAATAAAGGCTTATTTCCTAATAGACTGAAAATTTCCTTGTGCCCTATCTTGGCTGAAATGTATCCTTGAGCTAGGTTGATACTGACTTCATTCTCAATGATCCAATCTTGTCCTAGGATCAAATCTTCTATTAAATCCTCGCCTCTGCACACTAATACCCGTTGTTCCATGGAAGAATTTCCTAGGTGGAGAGACACTATCGTTGTTCCAATGCATTCTAGGGTTTGACCTCCAATTCCTCTCAATTGGGCTTTTGTGGGACTCATAATCATTTGCAGATCTTTTATGACCATATTACGTATGCAACTAAGTCCTGTTCCTGAGTCTATCAATGCATCTATCAATGCATCTATCAATTTGTATTATGTCTTGCCGATCCCTATGTTCAAATAAGGTTGTGACATGTACGACTTTGTCGTGTCAGAGTCATGGACTTGGTAGTTGGCCATAGGGATAGGCTCTTCTCCTTGGAGATAGCGTTCGTCTCGTTGTCTTATCCATTCTTTCCTTTTCTTAATACGTTCTAGGGCTTCTTGTCGGGCCTCCTCTCTAATCCGTTCTTCCTCTTTCTTCCTATTTTGAGCACCTACTAAACGTGATAGCATTTGATCCGTAAATGGCTCCATGAACCGTTTGACTCTGCATCCACTTATGTAGTTAGGAAGAATGTCTCCATCTAGAGTGGCTAGATTAACTGCTCCACTAGTAGAGATTCTATTGATGATCAGAGGTCCATATCCGCGTTTTTGTAACTTCTTGGCATGTTGCTTTAAGTTGTACACCAAGACTAAGTCTCCCTCTTTAAGTCCTTTGTCTTTTATATGTGCATCATAATATGCCTTTTGTCTTCTTTTAGCTGCATAGATTCCTGCCACTGCTTGCAACCTAGTTTCCTGTAACTTCTCGATTTCTTTGAGTTGTTGGGATAACTCATGTCTGTTCCATTCATATTGTTGGGCTACTCTCAATGTTGGGATTAAAAAATCAATTGGCAAAATTGCATTCTGCCCATACACTAAATTGAATGGGGTAGTTCCAATGGCAGTCTTGTATGCAACTCGGAAGGCCCTAATTGCATGATGCAATTGTTTGTCCCAATCCAACCTCCCATTATTGACAATCTTTGTCAATACAGTACATAACACCTTGTTGGAACTTTCTGCTTGACCATTGGCTTGGGGATGGTATGGGGCTGATTTTTTGTGAATCACTAAAAATTCATTCATTATGACTTCTATTACTTCATTAAGGAAGTGCGTTCCTCGGTCACTCACAATTTCAATTGGTAACCTGAAATGAGTGAATATATTCTCAAAAAGGAATTTAGCAGTGGTTTGAGCATCGTTCTTTCTCGTAGCTTTTGCTTCTACCCATTTGGTTAAATAATTTGTGGCTACTATGATGTACTCAGCATGTGATCCTTTGGCTGGTGGGTTGATGGGTCCTATGAAGTCGATACCCCATTTGGAGAATGCTCTCACACACACCATAGGTCTTAATGGCATGTCATCTCTCCGAATTGGGTATTTATCCCTTTGGCACGTTTCACAGCTTCGTACATACGTCTCCGCATCCATATGTAGAGTTGGCCACCACAAGCCGGCAAAGAGGATCATTTTGACAGTTCTCTCAGCTGAAAAATGACCTCCCGCAGCACCTGCATGTGCCATCTCTAATATGGGTAGATATTCTCCTTCATGCACACATAATCGCAATTGGTTATCCTTTCCTCTCCTAAACAATTGTTTTCCCACAAGTACGTAATCCTTGCTCATTTCTTCTAGTGATCGTCTTCTAGTTAAACTTATTCCTTCCTCATGCTCTCTGCTCTTTAAGAATTTAACCAATGTTTTACTCCAATCGGGTGCTATGTTTGAAAAAGGTATGGACATATGATCCTCTAGGATTGTCTCCTGGCATTCCGCACAATTACTCATGTAGTCATGGACATCCTTGGGCATGTCAGGCCAGTACACTCCTAATCTTTTTAACTCTCGAATGGTTCCATAAGTCCCTTGGTGCGTTCTCCATTTGTTCACATGTGCTTGCTTGATTAGTTTCCTTTGTTCATCTTCCTCGTCACATCTTAGCAGTACTCCATTGGGTTCCTCATAGTACACACTTCCAACAATAATGTGCAAATTTCTTGATTGAAGAATTTCCTTTTTGCTAACCCTATTGATGGAGTGTTGTGGGCCATGGGCGAGTATAGGAATTAATTTCTCTGCCCACTTTGGACAAACTTCTGGATTGAACAAATAAGTATCTGGCAGATCATCGGGTACTCCACTTGGCGGTTCTCCGTGGGTTAACCTAGAAAGGTGGTCTGCTCTTACATGTGTATTTCCTTTTTTTACTACCACTTCAAAGTCAAACTCCATTAATAGTAAGAACCATCTTACTAATCTTCCCATGTTACAAGGTTTATTGACTAAGTAAAGTAGGGCCTGATGGTCTATGAAGTACTTAAATTTGTTGGCTAACAGATAGTGTCTAAATTTCTTAACTGCATAGACCATTCCTGATCATTCTCGCTCGGTAGTGGTATAATTCCTTTCAGCTTGATTCAATTGTCTACTTGCATAGGCAATTGGATGATCTAGTTTTCCTTCATCAGTCGGTTGGGCTAAGATACATCCGATTGCATAATTAGAAGCATCAACGTGAATATGAAACGGCTTGTTCCAATTAGGTGTTTTCAGAATTGGGATCGTGCTAAGCCTCTTTTTTAATTCATTGAATGCTTTCTCGCACTCTTCCGTCCAAGTGAATTGAGTTAAGAGACCATACAGGGGTCTGGCTATTATGGCATACATGTGAATAAACCGACGGTAATATCCACAATGTCCCATAAAAGCTTGTACCTCTTTCGCATTTTTTGGTCTAGGAAGCTCTAAGATGACCTTGATCTTGTCCTCATCCGTGGATATTCCATTTCTTGAGACTATGTGTCCTAAGATCTTCCCTTGTCTCACCATGAAGACACATTTTTCTGGGTTTAGGCAGACTCGATACTGGCGGCATTTATTAAATATTTTTCTCAACTCGGGAATGTGATCTCGTCTTTGATTCGAGTATGTACATAGATCATCTACATACACTTCCATACTCGTTTTTGGGAATTCCTTGAAAACATGACACATCAATCGTTGGAAAGTAGCGGGTGCATTAGTGAGTCCAAAAGGCATCACCCTGAAAGCATAGACTCCCCATTTGGTCACGAATGCGGTCTTATGTTGATCCTCAGTAGCAATAGCTACTTGGTTGTATCCGGAGGATCCATCTAAGAAGCTATAGACTTCCTTTCCTGCTACTCTTTCCAATAGATGGTCCGTGATGGGTAATGGGTAGCTATCACGTACGGTGGGTGCATTGACCTTTTTCAAGTTAATGCACACCCTCAATTTTCCATTTTTTTTGGCACAACTACTAAAGGCGATACCCACTCGGTGTGTTCTATCTCATATATGAATCCAACAGCTAGTAGCTTGTCAATTTCTTCCTTAATTTTTGCTTCATACACCTGATTATCGTATAAGGGTGTTGTTTAGATGGTTTTGCATCTACAGTCATTGGTATTCAATGAGAACAAATATTGGGTTCTACACCCTTAAGATCCTTATATGTCCATGTGAACACGTCTCGATATTCTTGGATCAATTGTATGAGTTCTTCTTCCTCCTCCTCTGATACATGCCTATGTAGGTGCATTGCTCTTCTCCATCTTCCACTGTTACTACAATTTTTTTTGTTTGTTCTTTGCTGTCGTATGCTTCTCCATCTCTAGCCTCTCCTTTAGGCATTTGAATGGCTACCTTTCTCTCTTCTACTTCATATCTTTTAAAATGTTCGAGAACTTCAAACGAATCTGGATCAGGTCCCATTTTACTCATGTCTTCTGCTTGCTTTTGTACCATGGGAGTAGCTTCGATTGCTAAGATCTTGGTAGGTTCATGTTTCTCTCTGTTTCGAATGGTGTCCAGGTAGCTTTCTTCAGAATCAAATTCGGGCTCCATTTCTATACTCTCATATTCCTCTTTCCATTATTTTTCCATGATTTCCCCTTCATCTACTTCTTGAAGGACAACCATATAAAGATTTACATCATAACCTTCCTCATCTATGCACTCGTTCATTGTCAAAACTTCCTCATTCACACACACATCTAAGGTTGCTAGAATTTCCATCCATCCATGTGGTTCAAAGGTCTCATCTGGAAAGATTTGAGGCATGTACCCTGGGTCCTCTACTGGTCAGTAGTTAGGATGTCCTATCGGCCACATTTGCCTTTTACTCTCCTCCTTCTTGGCCTCTTTGCACATCCATAACTGGGCATCCTCGTGCATCCAAGATTGATCGCTCGATCCAACACTATGCATGGATAGGTCGTCTTCCTCCTTGTGTATGGGATTCCATTGTAGTGGAGGGACATCTCGATAAGCAAATGTATGCAAGTTTATCTTGGTTGTATTTTCTTGATGTTGTAGGTACAATGAATCTCTTCCCCAGTCTTGCACTACCCGCAGTTGTCTCATAAAGGGTCACCCTAATATCATTTCGTAGTTGTTAGCTTTTTCGAACTTACAAATGGCTAATGTGTGTTCGAATTCTACTCCACAGGTGGTTAATTTGATTCTTTCCAATATTCCTAAGGGTTTCTCCACATGACCATCTGCAAATTGGAGCTTCATGCGTGTGGGTCGTAAGGCAAGTTTCCCCCATTTCTCCCAAATCTCCTTGGTGGCGATTCCTACCCCGGCTCCCGTGTCTAGTATAGCCTTGGTCATGTACCCATTGTAAGTGACAGGCAGACAGGTATTGCCTTCGTCTCCTTCACTAAACTCTCCCACCTTTTCAACTGGAATTTGTATTTTAGAAATGTTTTCTTTTCCCCTTCCTTCCTTTTCTTCCTTCTTTGGCTCTAATTCTAATTGACTCGCTAATTGTCTCCATAATTGTGGCTTAAGTTGAAGTAACTCTTCCACAGTCAATTTGCATTGTACTTTTGTTTTCTTTAGTTCCGTTAGATTGTGTGAAATTTTTTCTGAGTTTCCTTTTCCTTTTCCATGTACTGTGGGTGCTCGTATTATTATAGACTCCTTTTCGTATTCTCCCATGTAATTAGGTAAGGTTGAAACACTCAGGGTTTCCTCTCTATTTCTATCGAGTCTTGATACTTCCTCATATACTTCCTCCACGTTGGTATTTGGTTGATAAACTTCCACATCTATTTCCTCAAAAGGAGGCTTCGATACTCCATTTTTCTTCCATTGTTCTTCTCGAAGTCTATTCCATGATTCCTTCGGCCATTTTGCCTCTAAGTCCGGTATTATTGACACATGTTCATCTTGAATTTTCATTTGTTCACCTATGTCTTCCTTCCTTCTAAGTTCTTTACCTTTGGATTGGACACATTCTTCGTATTGATCATCTGTTATCCTTGTCTCTGGTAGAACTGGGATAGTCTTTTCTAGGGTTGCTTGTGCCACCTCTATAAGCTTCCTACATATCGCTAGTCTTTCCTTTTCTAGCTCCCCTTGTGGGTAAAGTTTTTCATGTTGCTCTATATTCGGCCCAGTCTTAATTCTAGCTTGGTAAGCTTTCAGCCACATGTCTAAGTCGTCTGGTTTTGGGTCAGCTAGAATTGATCCTGGTTTCTCTTTCTCTTGGATAAGTGGTGACACCGGAATCTCCTCCCGGATTCTTTGTTCTTTATGTTCCCTTTTGTTTCGGATTTTTTTTTTATTTTTTTAACTCTCATCTTTTGCCCATTTATCTTTGAGTTTTTCTCTTCTTTCCTTCCATTTTTGTGCTTTGGTGTGCTGGGTACTCTCGCGTGGATCCTCATAATCTTCAACTACCTGAACTTTAGGGCTTACGGCTTTATCGCTCTCTTGTTCCTATTCTGGTTGTTTCCGTTTTTGTTGCCTTATCTGAGCTCTTGTAATGGCTTTCAATGGCACAGTATATTCCTTATCACTTCCAGATCCTTCTATTACTTCAATTACATTGATAGGTGCAGTCTCTTGGACTTTGGTTGGATTCTTAGGGCAGTCCCTGAAAAGATGTTCCTTTCTGCAATCGTTGCAATATCCTTCCCAAGTCCTAGGTGTTGGGGGATTGTAAGGTTGAGGGCATTCTCTAATAAAATGGTCTCCTCCACATCTATAACAAGGTCCTCTAGGTACAGGTGGTCTAATGGGTGGTCTCATGGGCGGTTGTGCTTTAGGAGCGGTATACATTAGAGTAGCGACCTCATTGCCATAGCTTGGGTCATAGTTTCCATATCCATAATAAGCCGAATCATAGGTAGGTTCGTAATCTAACATATGGGCTTCATATGGGTAGTAATCTCTTGGTGGCAGCTCATATCCAAGGTTCGCTGATTCCTCATTGATTGTAGATGATGTTGGCACTATGGCTCTCTCCAAATTCTCTTCGGGCTGGGCATACTTCACAGGTACTACATGTTGAGGTTGTGACAGTTGTGGCCCTAGCACTGGTTGTGGTGGTGGATACGGTGCCTCTTCATATGGTCTTGGTACTCCTGCTGGTGTGTTGGATAGAGATTGTATCTGGGCATCTCTCTGCCTTGCTCTCTAGGTGGATATCCATATGGTCGGTATTGTGGTGGTTGGAATGGTCGTGCATGTCTATTGAATGGAAAATTTTCAGTGGTGTGATTAGTGTACTTTTGTTCTATGTGGCAATACAAAGCGGTTCCTTGTTGGTGTTGTCTGTTGTATGGGTATGTTTGAAGTGCACCGGTCCCTCCTCGCACACACATGTGTGTGGGGTGATCTCCTCCACATAGACTACATCTTCGTAGCATAGGCACTCTTTGTGTTGGGTGTTGGTAAGTTCTTTGTCCCTGGACTCCTAGTTTTTTTGCTAATAGTTTTGCTAATTCTTCCATATTACTAGAGTTGGAGGTAATGGTACTTCGCGAGTCTTCTGACTTAGTGGGGTTGGGTGTGCTCTTGAGGTCCTCAGCTGGGTTATCTTTCAAGTCAATGCATTCCTGAAGACATTCACTCAGGGTTTGTAACCTCTTCACGTAAACTAAGGTTCTCACGGTTCCATTCGTGAGTCCATCCAAAAATAATGAAATCATTTTTTGCTGAGTGGGTCTCTCAACCACTGGGCATCTATCCACATACTGATTGAATCTCCTGGCTGCTGTTTTCACTGTTTCATTAGGGTTTTGTTTAAATGAATTAATTTTTTTGGTTTTTATACTTTTTGTGACAGAAATTGAACATTACCAATTTTGGGCAAATTTTTTGAGCTTTTTTAGTGATCCTGGCCTACTCCTACTTCACTTCTCTTCACTTCTCCTCTCCTTCTCACCTAACCCTAACTCCTCCTTCTCTCCCTTCCTACTAACCCTAAACCTAAAACCTCATTACACACACCTCTCGGATGTGAAGTAACAAGTGCTAAAGTGATTGACTACTTGCCACGGAACGAGTTCACTTCTACAAGTACGATTCCATCACTCTCGATCTATAACCATCACGAAGGCACCTTGACTGAGTGTTCCCTGGGAACGGCACCAAAAACGTGTGTACTCAATTCAAGAAGACTCAAGGACTCATGCCAATGAGACTGTACCTCTATTGCAACACAAGTGCGTATAGTGGGAAATTAACACACATTTAAATGTCAATCCAATCGAACGACCTAACCAAGTGTATGAGGACATGTGCACACATGATGAAAAATGAAGTGGTTTAGTTGATATGCATGAGAAAAGACTAATCCACCTCTCAAACTCACTAATGACTGAAAGTGTCTGTCGCGATACCTCTTACAATAGTTTTCAGTAAATCAATGATTTCTCTTAGCTCGAAGCTCCAAATATAGTCAATAGGGTACTCGTTTCGAAGTTCTCGACGAGACGCGTCTATTAAGAGTCATTTCACTTGATTCTGACAACTCTGCTTCAAGTTATGACCAAAATAGTGAATGGCGGGAAGCACCCACACTCACACCACAACTCCTACAAGCTCACACACACACTACAGTAGCTCAAAAACAGTGGGGAGGGGTAGACAACAGTACTACACACACATTCCAAGCATCACACACACATACAACATCAAAGAGAAGATAGAAATCTGCAAGAAAGAGGCAAATTCGAAATTTTTGAGAGCTCGTTCTTCACAATGGCAAAAAGTCCCTACAAAGAGTCAGAAAGTGACTTATATACATGTGCCATAAGTTTGGTCCTTTCACACAAGAGACCGGCACTTTATTACTAAAAAGTGAATTTCCTACTAATTTACAAGGGATATTTTACAACAAGTTGGGATTATGCATCTAGAGGACTCCTCTATTGCATTTACATGGCTTTGAGGGAATTCTCTAAGACCTCAAAAAAGAAAAATTATGCCCCTTAATTTGAAAATTTTGGGGCTCTTCTCTTGTGCTCCTTTTCTCTGCAACACTCTTCCCCTCTTTGTCTCTGTCGTCCCTTGACAGGCTTTACTTCTTGTCTTCAGCTTGTTTAAGAGGTCTGAATGCATGCACCTAGCGGTGAAGCGGCATCAAGGACTGTCAAAGAATTTGTTATTTTATCCTATGTAAGTCCTTTGCTTTTGTTTTCCCCTTGATATCCCGTACATCACAATTCTGGGTTGCTGCATCCAGTCGGGCTGCCACGCACGCCACCAGTGACTAGGAATGTGTTGTCCTTAGTCACCTCTTTCTAGCTTTTGGTCTTCTGATTTGTCCTAGCTGCACACATCTGACCTGGTTGTATTGTTCTGAGCCTGTTTGCTTTGTTGACAACGCACGCTATCAGCGGAAGGATTATTACCTGCCAAATATTGTCTTGCACTTCTTCATGTATGGTTCCTGGCCCTGGTCCGTCCTTCCCATGAAATGTCCTGGTTCTGATTGATCTTTAATTCCAATTCTCAGGACCTGGATGATGCGTGTTGTTGTCTGATGCATGCCTTTGCGGGGCTTTGGGCAGACGGTGGTTCTTCTGTATATGCTCTTCATTCTTTATTGAGCCGTTTTCGACTTTGATCTTCTTCTTCTTCTTTTCTTGCTTGATTCCCCTTCCACACTAGTCAAAAACTATAAAAAGAGCTAGAGAGCTCATTTTTGGAGATAGGGAGTTGGAGATTGAATATATTTTTGAGCTCTATATACTTTCTTAGAGCTTGCTAATAGAAGATTCCATTGTTCCACTCTTTGTCTTGCCTCGTGTGTGTGTATATGTGTGCATGCTTGTGTGCTTCTCACTTACTCACTTGTGTCTTCACTTGCTCATAGTCATCATACTAGTCCTCATATCTCCACGGATTGAAAATTATGAGGTGGATCTCCTCATGTTGGTACTTGTTTTTGGAGGTATAAACCCGACCAGCCTAATGAACTGGTAACACTTACAATATATGAATTTAAAGATCTTGATACCCCACGAAAAGTGACCTACTTAGACAATACTTGTTGGGGGATTCTTAGACAAGAAGGGATTTGAGTGTTTGTAGGAGAAAAGGGGAAGACGAGAAGAGAAAATACACACTGGAAGCCTCCAAGGGACTTGTTGTTGTTGGCCTCCTCTGCACCAAACCTCCACCTTCTACAAGCCTGCTCTTGTGCGCACCTTGCACCAAGCTTCCACTAAGGGCAAGGGATGGATACCTTTTGTCGGCGTGCGCACACTTCAGTAAGACCTTGGGATCCTTGGGAGACAAGCTTAGCACTCCTCTGCACACTTCCTTGGTCACTCTTCATGCACACCTTGCACTTCACTTCTCTGCGTCGCACACTGTGTGTCTCTTGCACTTCTCTCTCTTGCTCCACTTAAACTATGCTCACTCTTGCTTACTCTTGAATGGTCCAAGAATAGCTTTTGCCTTGATTTGAGTGTGTCGATTCACGTACGCTCCTAACTACAAGAGTATCTTGGTGCTCACTTTGATGTCCCAAGATTGTCTTCAAAAGTGGGCAGCCAACGACTCCCTGTTTTGTCCTGTAGTGAATTTAGTCTAAAAACAAAATTTTTAATTGGGGGGGATATACTTTCACTTCTGCGTACGTTGCCGCTTCACATACCTTCACATTTTCCTTTTAACTCTTCAAAAGTGCACACAAGGGAGGGTTCCAAAACACCTTAAAAACACTTTGAACCTTAGGGAAATAAGAGAAATACCTCTGCAACCTACAACCCACTTTCTTCAATTTACCCTTTGTGGACAATTAGTTGTGCACTACCTGTGCACTTTGACACCTTCACTTTAGCACTTTGACTTTGCACTTGTTGACTTTGACCTTGACTTTGTTGACTTTGACTAGTTTGACTTTGACCTTTTGACTTTGACTGTAGTTGACTTTGGCTACAGTTGACTTTGACCAATATGACTTGTATGGGCTCAGTAGTTGCCCACCACCTAATGTGCTCTCCGTCCCGGAGAGATACAGCCAAAAATCTGAGCATAGAGGACACCATGATTCTGGAGCTGCAAAATCATGAAGAGGACACCTGAGCAGCAACCAATTCCACTAGAAGAACCAAAAGTGGGATTTTGTTATGGAAAAGTCGAGGGGGGCAATGGGAGGGTAGAAAGGAGGTGGAGGGGAGGGCTGAGGGGCGAAGATGGAAGGAGTTGGGAGGGTTAAGGATGTGGCTGGGCAGATTGGTAAAGGGAGGGATTGGGGGTATTTTCATGGGGTCTGGAGAGGGTTAAAATGATCAAACAGTAGAGCTACAGAGGGTGCATATGGGAAATTATGAAACATAAGGTAAGACAAGGTGAGAATAGACCATGTGGACAATGTGGGGAAATAAAACCATGAGATAAATGTGCTCAAAACATGTGGGTTTTGACCAAAAGTCAGAGAAAAGTGTGGATTTCGGAAAAAATAAGTCAAAAAATGAATGTAGAGGTGCCAAAATACATTAAAATGACTCCAAATTTGAAAAAAATGGCCATCCGAGGCACGATCCAGAGCCAAAAGGTTTGACCCATGAAAATGAAAAAAAAAAAAGAGGAGGCTTGTAGAAGGTGGAGGTTTGGTGCAGAGGAGGCCGGCAGCAACAAGTCCCTTGGAGGCTTCCAGTGTGTATTTTCTCTTTTGGTCTTCCCCTTTTCTCCTACAAACACTCAAATCCCTTCTTGTCTAAGAATCCCCCAACAAAATTTGGCACGCCTGGTGGGACTCGAACCCACAATCCCTTGACTATAGTTGACTTTGACTGTGGTTGACTTTGACTGTGGTTGACCTTGACCAATATGACTTTGACCAATATGACTTTGATTGCAGTTGACTTTGACTATGGTTGACTTTGACCAATATGACTTGTATGGGCTCAACAATACTTCAGAGAGGTTCTTTGTGGTCTCAGAGCATGCTAGGCATGCCTACACTTGGAAGGGTGAATTTTTTTTTCCCCAACCAAGATCCAATGTCTCTTACGATCACCAAGGAGTTGGAACATCCCAAGCTCATGGAACTCAAACACAAAGGAGTAGAGATAGACCCGAGGTAAGTTTTGTTAACCCAATAGGAAGAGAACGAACGAGAACAGAGATGGATAAAATGGAAAACGAGAGACATAGAGACCCAAGAAATCAAAGAAATGCAAATGAATTCCCTCTACCAAGACCTAGAAGAGCCAATCATGTGTGATTCAATTCTTGAAGAATGTGAGCCTAGCATAGTATAAATTGATCAACCAAGTGACTCAGACTTAGAGTCAATTATCATGGATCTGTTTTGGGCATCAGAAGAAGAATACCTATATGAAGTAGAAGATCATCCTCAAGGACGAAAAGAGCTTATGAATGAGTTAAAGTTACCCATAAACTTAACCACCAAGAGTGAAGGCAAGAAAAGAAAGAAGAGAGAACTCCCACTTGAAGAAGAAGAATCCTTATTTGAGGTCCTTGAAAACTTTAAGAAATATGACATAGAGGATTGAAAATTCATGATCAGAATGCCTAAATGAAAACACTTACAGGAGAGGCCTATGATAACAAAGAAACCACCAAGACAATCATTATGATCATAGAGAAAGGTGAAGAACAATGCACTTACATAGGACATGACTTAATAAAGGGTGAGGAGTAAGAGTTGGTAGCCTTGCTAAGAGAATAGAGAGATGTGTTTGCATGGAGTTACAAGGATTTGAAATGAGTAGACCCTGACATATGCTCGCACATGATTCCCATGACCCAAAGCCTTACACATATAACTGATGGAGAATGTTAATCTCCAAAAGAACAACTTACTCTTGTGATTAGAGCACCTCTATACCAAGAGTAAGTCAAACACTTCACTAATTTAGAGGATCAATTGCTAATTATCAAAAGATTAACAAATCTGTGAAGAAGATGAAACACAGAAAAGTCTGCTGCACTATTTCTTCACATTGACCTATCAAATGTGTAAAGTTTTTTATGAAACTTTGTATGAAGCATCTCCTAGAGATTGCGCATCTACTCCAAGTTGAATTTCTTCAAAAGATTAAGTATAGCTTGAGAAATCAACTTCTCAAGTTACCTATGTCAGAAACTGTTACTCAGAACAGTCGACTTTACACCTGCAACTTTTAAGACTTGGTTCTCCTTGAATAGAACCCGTTTTACAAAATGCTTCTAGACATGAGTAGCTTATCTTCCAACTTAAAGATTAAGCCCTCACTCATGCAAAACTTTAAACTGTACTAGGAGAAATGATCAAAACATTAACTTCGAAATCTGCGCCTGTTTTAGGAACCAGTGAACATACTTCACATATGAATGTTCCTACACTTAATTCACTCAGCCTGATTACAATTGGAAGCTAAAACTTTGCACAGAGGTCAAGCAACTCTCAACTTAGACTTGTACAAAAGCATTTCACAATTGATCTACTGTAGAAGGAGAACACGCAGAAACATCGGGCGCAAATATTTTTCTTTACTCAGAAGAATTACAACTGAGTGATGAGAGCTAACTCAAATTCACTTTCCTCTATCTCATAACTTCTATCTCCCTCATTCTTGACTTCTAACTATTGTCACATATGCTCTCATACATGCCCCGACTTTTCTCAAAGTATTTATAGATAATTTTGTACATGATTCTTACTAAACAAAGATCTATGTCATCTATGACTATACTAATGTACATATGTGTACACTTCTCTTGTCCTCTGAATGTAATCTTCTTCCATACTTTAGGAATTGATTCTTCCTTCATCATTTGATCTTCCAAGCCTTCAATTGGTGATTGGTATGCACCAACAGCTCCCCCTCAATCATCAATTGAGGTTTTCTCTGTCTTCTTTATACTTGCCATGTCTTTGAACCTTTGTAACTTAGGTCCATCCAGACTCTTTGTCATCATATCTGCCACTTGTTCTTTTGTTGGAGTGTACATCACTTCAATCTCTTTATCTAGTACCTTTTCCCTCAAGAAATGATACTGAATCTCTATATGCTTAGTCC
This sequence comes from Ceratopteris richardii, assembly GCA_020310875.1. NCBI lineage: Eukaryota > Viridiplantae > Streptophyta > Polypodiopsida > Polypodiales > Pteridaceae > Ceratopteris > Ceratopteris richardii. The sequence goes on from CM035429.1 coordinate 78,705,130, forward strand.
TGACATGAAAAACAGGGTTAGCTGCCAAATACAAAGAACTCATATTGTCTCCAAAAATTATTGGAGTACTATGATCAAACTCAAAACTTTTCATCAAGGTCTTCAACCATATCACTTCCTTTGCAGCTTCTACCATTCCCTTATACTCAGCTTCTGTGGATGATAAAGCAACTGTATGTTGCTTCTTTGAACACCAAGAAACTAACTTATCTCTAACATAACATAGATATCCATGAGTAGATCTTCTATCATCTGAGTCACCTGCCCAATCTGCATCACTAAACACTTTGATTCTTGTGTCAGAAGTGAAACCATAATACAAACCTTCACTTAGGGTTCCTTTGATATATCTGAGTACCCTTTGGGCTGCAATCCAATGATTCTTCTTTGGACAATGCATAAATTGTGACAACACACCTACTGCATATGATAGATCTGGCCTTGTCAAGGTAGCATAGATTAGACTACCTACCAAACTCTGATATTTCTTCATGTCATTGAACTCTTCACCTCCATACCTGCTTAATTTATGATTTACCTCCAATGGTGTAGTTGAGGTCCTGCAATCTTCCATGTTAAACTTGATCAAAAGATTCTTCAAGTATCTCTCTTGTGAAACATATACTCCATGTTGAGTATACACAATCTGCATTCCTAGAAAATAAGATAAGTTTCCCAAGTCACTTATCTTAAACTCCTTCTCTATTTGCTTCTTGAGTTCATTGATTCCTTGAGCATCTGTTCCTGTAACAATAATATCATCAACATAAATGCACATGTAAATGTATCCATTTTCACTTGCCTTCACTAGCAAGCTACTATCTGCCTTTGATGCTTGAAATCCACATTCATTCAAGAACTTGACCAATCTGTAATTCCAAGCTCTTGGGGCTTGCTTCAACCCATATAAAGCTCTCTTGAGCTTACACACATAATCTGATTCAATTGATTCCATGAAGCCTTCTGGTTGCTCCATATATACTTCATCTGCAATGTAACCATTTAGAAATGCATTCTTCACATCCAATTGTGATAATTTCCATCCTTTGCAAGCAGCAATAGCAATCAATGTCCTAATTGTAGACATCTTAGCAACAGGACTAAAGGTTTCATCATAATCTACCCCATAAGTTTGGGCATAACCTTTGACCACAAGTCTAGCCTTATATCTAGACACCTTACCATCTGCAAACCTCTTTGTTTTATATACCCACTTGCATCCAATGTCCTTCTGATTCTTTGGTCTTGGTACTAATTCCCAAGTCTCATTTTCAAGTAGAGCATCATACTCTTCCTGCATTGCCTTCTCCCAATTCTGTTTACCTTTGGCTTCTTCATAAGTGGTTGGATCTTCTTCTGTTTTCACAATGTAGGCATAATCTTTTGTTGTTAGGAAAGATGTATCATAACTATACCTTATAGGTTCTTTCCTTTCCCTTGTAGATCTTCTGATTTCTGCACTTCTTGAAGTTTCAGCCTCATCTTCTACATGATCCTGCACTCTACATCTAGAGTCAACTTCATCAACAATTTCTTCACAAACTTTTACCTTTGCCTTTCCTTTCCTTTGTATTTCTTCAACACCTGCATACTCATTTGTTGATCCTGTATACCATGTGTTTTGCTCATCAAATGTCACATCTTCAGTAACAAGAAATTGCTTTGTGGATGGACTCCACAACCTGTAACCCATCTGTCTATCATCATATCCAATAAACACATACTTCTCTGCTTTTGGTTCTAGCTTATGTCTTAATTGTGAAGGAACATAAGCATATGCAATACATCCAAATACTTTACAATGATCAAGACTAGGCTTCTTACCCCACCATGCTTCATAAGGGGTTCCTCCATCCAAAGCTTTGCAAGGCAACCTGTTCACAAGGTATGTTGCAGTGTTAATAGCTTCTGCCCATAAGTAATTTGGACAATTCTTTTCCTTCATCATGGCTCTTGCAAACTCTACAAGAGTCCTATTCCTCCTTTCTGCTACTCCATTTTGTTGAGGGGAGTACCTGCAAGTCACTTCTCTTTTGATACCTGCATTCCACAAATAATCATCAAACTCTTTTGAGAAATACTCTCCCCCTCCATCTGATCTTAACCTCTTTAGCTTTTGTCCTGTGATCCTTTCTGCATAAGCATGAAAATGTTTGAATGTCTTGAAAACTTCTGATTTATCCTTGATTACATACAAAGTAATCCACCTGGTTGCATCATCAACAAACAACACATAATATCTGGATCCATTTATACTATAGTCCCTTGAGGGTCCCCACACATCTGTATGAACCAATTCAAGCATATTTGAATGCTTGTACCCTGATTTGTTATAAGAACTCTTATGTGCTTTACCTAATTGACAAGCTTCACACTTGTACACCATATGTTGCCCCTCAATGTTTGGCAATCCAAGCACTACCTGATTCTTTGACATCTCCTTTATAGCTCTCTCATTGAAATGACCTAGCCTTTTATGCCATAGGTCTAATTCAGACACCTTTTGACCTCCATAGGTAAACAATGCATGTCCCACATTACCTTGGACTTTGAGAGTGAACAATCTTCCTTCCTTTTTACCTGCAATTATGTTTCTATATCCCTGATTTGGATCTTGTACATAAACACCATCATTTGTGAATCTTACCTCATATCCTTTCTCCACAATTTGCCCTACACTTATCAAATTTTTAGGAATAGTAGGAACATAAAGTACCTTGCTCAGAAGTGTACTTCCACTCTTTGTCTTTACTGATCCAATGCTCTCCACTTTTGTGAAGAGAGATGGTGGATGCAATCCAAAGATGAGTAGGTGCCGCTACAACCAGCTTCACACCAGCCAACTGAGACTTCAGAGTTGATTAGTAGACCCTTTGAGCTTCCTAAATCCACCAAAATATCAGCCAAGTACTTTGGAACATGTATCCCAAAAGTTTAAGTCAAGACCGACAAGTTGCGAAATGACTAGCTCCCAAAACTTGCTATTTTTGGACATACACCTGCTGGAAAAAATGAACAGTGCTCTCAACCTGGAAGGAATTAGAAAAATTCCTTTTGGGCATAGCAAATAGACTTAGCAAGCTTCCTATTCCAAGTTAAAACACTTCAAATGATGGACTGAGCACTGAGAACAAGTTTCATCAAGTTCTGGAACATTCCCACAATTCTCTGGGCTCTGCAGAGATAGACCAGTAAGAAGTAAAATGCAGATATCTCCAAAAGTATAAATCCAATGACCTTGAAAATTTATAGGTAGAAATTAGACAGTGAGAGCTATCCAACGCACTTTAAAACACTGAAAAATGTTCAGTAAAACTCGAGATATGACCTTCTGAAGTTACTGCTCTGAGTGAGTATAGCAGAGAACAAAACAGAGAGGTAGATGATAATAAATGTATAGATTCACATATGATTACAACCACATTGGCAATGAATCTTTGCACAATGGGAGTAGAATGATAGAGCTATGGAGTAAGCTCTTCAATCTCTACAAAATGACATGAAGTGGTCACGTACAAGGCTTGCTAATCGCCTCTTCCTTCTTGCTCCTTTTATAGCTATTCTTGGAGGGAGTTTTGAATTCGAATTCGAATGGCTCCACCTAAAAGTGATCCCCAAAGTTAGGAGAGATTCCCTCAGCTCAAAAATTCGTGATTTTGGTAGTTGGAGCCACGAATTTGCTTTTACATCATGGATGAGGTAAGCCATCCTTTTACTTTTTTCTTTTTCCATTTACAAGAGATAAAATGTACTCTTTTACAAGAGGTGTTCACATGACTACTCATGTGACTTACAAATGAGGATAATATCAAGCATATCAAGCATGTAGGCTTGGGCAAAATGCATCAACAGCTCCCCCTCAAGCCTAACATGCTTGGCCTCCAAATAAGTCTTCAATTGTCCTTGATTTCCTGCAAACCAATCATCAACTTGAATCTACTTAATTTCGTACCATCAAGAGCTTTCGTCAACATGTCTGCACATTGCATATCTGTAGAGACGTAGGATAGTTGAATATCCTTGCTCATTAGCTTCTCCCTTACATAATGGTAGTGGACTTCAATATGCTTGGTTCTAGCATGGTATACCGGATTAGCTGCTAGATGTAGTGAGCTTGTGTTGTCACCAAAAATGTGAGGTGTTGAAGAATGAAGTCCAAGATCTGTGTACAAAGATTTTAACCACATGATTTCTTGAGTTGCATTAGCCAAACCTCTATATTCAGCTTCAGTAGAAGATAATGCCACGGTTGGTTGCTTCTTCGATGACCAAGAAATGATTTTTGAACCTGCAAATGATATATACCCTGATGTGCTTCTTCTATCATCTTTAGATCCGGCCCAATCTGCATCTGAGTAGACCTTTAGCTCAATATCTAAAGTAAATGAATAAAACAAACCTTCATTCATGGTCCCCTTTAGGTACTTGAGGACTCGCTTGGCCGCTTCCATATGTGGTCTTCTCGGCTTATGCATAAACTGACTCAATATGCTAACACTATAGCATATATCCACCCTTGTGAGTGTTGCATAGTTCAAACTTCCAACCAAGCTTTGATAGCTTGTGATGTCTTCAATTGGCTCTCCTTCATAAGCACTAAGCTTATGATTTTGCTCCATAGGTGTACCTGCACACTTGGTATTTTCCATCTTGAACTTGACGAGCATGTCATGGACATACTTCCTTTGTGTGATGTATATACCTGAATCTGTGTAGATCAACTCCAATCCAAGAAAATAAGTGAGTGGTCCGAGGTCACTTATTTTGAACTCCTCCTTCATTTGACTCTTTACCTGTTTGATTCCTTCAAGATCATTGCCTGTGATAATAATATCATCAACATACACACATAAATAGATCACTTCAGATCCATTCCTCTTTATGAACAAAGAGGTATCCGCCTTGCTAGCTTTGAATCCTTGGTCCTGCAAATAAGTAACCAATCTGAAATTCCAAGCTCTTGGAGCTTGCTTCAATCCATACAAAGCTTTCTTTAGTTTGCATACATAGTTAGGATGATGTGCATCCTCATATCCAGGAGGTTGTGCCATATACACTTCCTCAGAAATCCATCCATTCAAGAAGGCATTCTTTACATCAAGTTGATAAAGATTCCAATTTCTAGATGCAGCAAGACTTATGAGAACCCTAATTGTAGGCATTTTTGCAACAGGAGAGAAAGTCTCCTCATAATCAATACCATGGGTTTGAGCAAACCCTTTAGCAACTAACCTTGCTTTGTGTCTATTTATACTTCCATCTGGATTCCTCTTGATTTTGTATATCCATCGAGATCCGATTATCTTCATAGATGGCTTGTTAGGTACAAGCTCCCAAGTGTCATTCTCCTTCAAGGCTTCCATTTCTTCATCCATTGCATCTCTCCAAGCTTTCTTGCTTTGTGCTTCTTCGAATGTGGTAGGTTCTTCATTGGTTGAATCCTTTGCAATGTAGATTGAGTGCTTGGTGACCAAAGAAGTATCATAACCAAACCTCTCTGGTTTCTTCTTCTCCCTCGAAGACCTTCTAAGTGGTTGATGTGAGCTCTCGGGTCCATATGTAGCATCCTGCATCTTTGCTTTACCTTTGTTCTTCCATAGCTTTAGTCTTTCCAAGTCTTCTAGGTCAATCTCCGAATCACTTTCTTCAATCTGCTTTGGCTCCTTTGGTTGAAGTGATGGAAAATCTTCATCCAAGTCATATGGCAGCTTCACTTTCCTATCATCATCAAACCATGATTTGTTTTCATCAAAAATTACATCTCTACTCACAGAAAATCCTTTATTGGTTGGATTGTACAATCTATATCCTTTTTTGTTTTGATAATAACCAATGAATACACACTTCTCTGCCTTGGGATCCAATTTCCCTCTTACTTGAGAAGGAATGTGAGCATAGGCTAAGCATCCAAAGATTTTACAATGCTCTAGACTAGGTCTTCTTCCATTCCACACTTCATATGGAGTGGTTCCATCTAGTGACTTAGATGGAAGTCTATTTATGAGATATGTGGCTGTAGACACAGCCTCTGCCCATAGGTAGTTCGGCAATCCTTTTTCGTTGAGCATGGACCTTGCAGCTTCGACGATAGCTCTATTCCTCCTCTCTGCTACACCATTGAGTTCGGGTGTATACCTTGTAGTGACTTCCCTTTTAATGCCTCTTTCATGCAAGAAGGCATCAAATTCAGAAGAGAAGTATTCTCCTCCACCATCTGATCTGAGTCTTTTCAAAGTCCTACCTGTTTGATTTTCAACAAGAGCAATATACTTCTTAAAGCAATTAAACACTTCATCCTTGTGCTTCATGAAAAACAGAATGGTCCACCTGCTACAATCATCTATGAAAGACACATAATATCTTGAGCCTGATATAGATGGCTCCTTACTTGGACCCCACACATCCGTGTGCACTAGATCCAAAGGATTTTGATACATATATCCTTTCTTATTGAAAGGTTGTCTATGAGCCTTGCCGAGTTGACAAGCTTCACACTTATAAATCATGTGTTGCCTTGTGATATTAGGCAAACCAAGTACACTTTGGTCCCTGCAAATCTGTTTGAGTGTCCTCTCACCAATGTGAGCAAGCCTTTTGTGCCATATCTCCAACTCTGTTAGAGTTTGAGATCCATAGCTAAACAAAGCTATGTTCTTTGTATCTTCCACTTCAAAAGTGAAAAGCCTTCCTGTCTTTTCTCCTTTGGCAATCCTTCGAAAGCCTTGCCTTGGGTCTTCAACATATGCTCCAAATCGATTGAATCTAACCTGCAATCCTTTTTCAACAATCTGTCCAACACTTATTAAATTTTTGGTAATTGTAGGGACATACAAGACTTTGCTTAAGAGGTTCATATTCCCATCTGATGTCTTCACATTACCTATCTTCTCCACTGAGTGCTTTGTGTCATCTCCTGTCTGCACTTCATGCTTGTTATGAGGATCTTCCAAATCAGAAAGTAAAGCCACATTTCCTGCTACATGGTTCGAGCATCCCGAATCAATGTAAAATATGTGATCATCATCCTTACCCTTCTTCGTTGATAGATTCATAATCAATAATGAATCTTCTTGACTTTGGTCCTCTGCATAGTTATTGTAATCTCTTCTTCCTCTATGGCCACTTTGATAGTTGTTGTTGTTGTTGTAATTGTTGTTGTAGTAGTTGTTGTTGTAGCCTCCATTGTACCTGCCTCTATTTGATCCATAGCCACCTCTATTGAATCCTCTTCCTCTTGAGTTCCTCGGGTTCCTGAAACATTCTTCAGTAGTATGGTTAGATAAGCCACATATGTTGCAAGGTTGAGATGATTGGAATCTCCCCCTGCCTTGCTTTCCACCTCTGCCTCTTCCTCTAGCTCTTCCTCTACCTGCAAAGTTTGCTTGGAAAGAGCTTCCTTCATCTTCATTCTTCCTATTCTTTGACTTGTCCTTGACCTTAGCTTTATCAGAATATAAGGCAGAAGTTTGATTACCTCTTGAGGACTCACCACCTTTGCTAATCTTTGCTTCATGAGTGAAGAGTTGGCCCATGAGTGTGTTGAGGTCGGGTACATGCATATCCATGTATAAATCCATGGCTGTTGTGAATGACTCCCACTTGTCGTCTGCTTTGATTCCATTCATGATTTGTCTTATGATTTGCTCCTCTTCAATTACCTCTCCAATGCTTCCAAGTTGGTCGGAAATCTCCTTCATCTTTGTGACATAATCAGTCACATTTTGCTTCGGGCTTTTCTTCATTGTTGTGAACTCCATCCACAATTGGTTCTTCCTTGCTCGAGTGTTGGAAGAGAAGAAAGAAGCAAGTGCATTCCAGGTTTCTCTTGATGTCTTGCATCCCTTGACATGAGGTAAAAGAAAATCAGAGATTGAGTTTAGAATATAGGACCTTGCAAGTGCATCCTTCGAACACCAATTCGAAAGTCCTTCCACTTCTTCATGTGATGGTTGCCCTTTGTTCCTCATGGTTGGCATTGCTTCATCTCCGGATATGAATCCATATAGATTCCTCCCTTGAAGGTAAGCCTCCATCCTTAGAGACCATGCTGGGTAGTTGTTTCGATCCAATTTGTCAATTGTTGATGGAAATCCATCTCCCATGTTGCTTGACTATGCTCTGATACCACTGTGAAGAGAGATGGTGGATGCAATCCAAAGATGAGTAGGTGCCGCTACAACCAGCTTCACACCAGCCAACTGAGACTTCAGAGTTGATTAGGAGACCCTTTGAGCTTCCTAAATCCACCAAAATATCAGCCAAGTACTTTGGAACATGTATCCCAAAAGTTTAAGTCAAGACCGACAAGTTGCGAAATGACTAGCTCCCAAAACTTGCTATTTTTGGACATACACCTGCTGGAAAAAATGAACAGTGCTCTCAACCTGGAAGGAATTAGAAAAATTCCTTTTGGGCATAGCAAATAGACTTAGCAAGCTTCCTATTCCAAGTTAAAACACTTCAAATGATGGACTGAGCACTGAGAACAAGTTTCATCAAGTTCTGGAACATTCCCACAATTCTCGGGGCTCTGCAGAGATAGACCAGTAAGCAGTAAAATGCAGATATCTCCAAAAGTATAAATCCAATGACCTTGAAAATTTATAGGTAGAAACTAGATAGTGAGAGCTATCCAACGCACTTTAAAACACTGAAAAATGTTCAGTAAAACTCGAGATATGACCTTCTGAAGTTACTGCTCTGAGTGAGTATAGCAGAGAACAAAACAGAGAGGTAGATGATAATAAATGTATAGATTCACATATGATTACAACCACATTGGCAATGAATCTTTGCACAATGGGAGTAGAATGATAGAGCTATGGAGTAAGCTCTTCAATCTCTACAAAATGACATGAAGTGGTCACGTACAAGGCTTGCTAATCGCCTCTTCCTTCTTGCTCCTTTTATAGCTATTCTTGGAGGGAGTTTTGAATTCGAATTCGAATGGCTCCACCTAAAAGTGATCCCCAAAGTTAGGAGAGATTCCCTCAGCTCAAAAATTCGTGATTTTGGTAGTTGGAGCCACGAATTTGCTTTTACATCATGGATGAGGTAAGCCATCCTTTTACTTTTTTCTTTTTCCATTTACAAGAGATAAAATGTACTCTTTTACAAGAGGTGTTCACATGACTACTCATGTGACTTACAAATGAGGATAATATCAAGCATATCAAGCATGTAGGCTTGGGCAAAATGCATCAACAACTTTATGTTTGGTATTGTCACCTGTCTGAACTGTATGTCCATTCACCCTTGCTTCCATATCAGTCATCAAGGATAGATTCCCACTCAGATGGTTACTACACCCTGAGTCAATATAAAACACTCTTTGATCTTCTCCCATTGATTCATGAGTTGCATTCAAGATAAGAGTCATGTCATCCTTCTGATCTGATGCATAATTGTAATAATTGTTGTTGTAGGACTGAGATTGGAAGTTTCTTCCACCTCCTCTACCATATGATGTCCTACCACCTCTTCCTCTGAAATTGCCTCTTTGGTTTCTGCCTCCTCTACCTCTTTGACTATAATTCTGATTGTTGTATCCTCCATTTTGATTGTTATACCAACAATCATTTGCCAAATGATTTGTTCTGCCACAAATCCAACAAGCTTTAGCATTATCTTTGTTCTTACCTCCTCTTCCTTTACCTCTGAAATTTGTCTTCCCTTTTGTGAAGTTAGCTTGATTTGAATTCCCTTCATCATCATTTGATTGCTTTCCCTTGCCATTCTTTTTCTTATCTTTGGAGTACATAGCTTGGCTTGTACTTCTATCATTGTCTCCTTTAAGATCCTGCTCAAAGGTTAGCATGTGTCCTAGCAATTGATTAAGGTCAGGAGTAAAGTGATCAAGTGACAACTCTATGGACAATATAAAAGGCTTCCACTTCTCATCTCCTCTCAAACCTGTAAGTATTTGTCTTACCAACTTTTCTTCTTCAATATCTTCATCCACTGCTCCCAAGCTATCTGCAATATCTTTCATTCTTGCCACATAGTCTGAAATTGATTGTGAGCTCTTCTTCTTGAAGGTTGTGAACTCAGCCCATAGTGAGGACTTTCTTGACTTAGTTGTATTTTGGAAATGCTCTTCCAAGGCATTCCAAACATCTGTGGCACTTTCCAAACCTCTGATGTGAGGTAAAAGGTAATCATTTACAGCCATGTAGATGATACTCCTTGCTTGAGCATCCTTTCTCATCCAAGTCTTCAACATTGCAAGTTCTTCCCTAGTAGGAATACTTGGATCTGCAAACTCAGGTTTTTCTTCATCTCCTGTAATAAATGATATAAGATCTTTGCTCATGAGGTGTGCTTCCATCCTCATGGACCATGCTGGATAGTTCTCCCTATCTAGCTTATCAATCTGCAAGCTTTCTCCCATCTTGTATCCACCTGTGTATTGAAATCTTCAAGCTTTACAAACAATGTATGTACCTTTACTTCGAATTAGACTCCTTTTGTCTTTCTTGATGTCAAATAGTCTTCTCCTTAAGCTTTGACTCCAAGCTTTCACTTCTTAGTCCTTCAAATGTTGAATTTCTTGAATCTGCAGCAGTCGGGATCCTCCTTTTCTTCAAATTGATGTCTCCTGCTCTGATACCACTGATGGAGAATGTTAATCTCCAAAAGAACAACTTACTCTTGTGATTAGAGCACCTCTATACCAAGAGTAAGTCAAACATTTCACTAATTTAGAGGATCAATTGCTAATTATCAAAAGATTAACAAATCTGTGAAGAAGATGAAACACAGAAAAGTCTGCTGCACTATTTCTTCACATTGACCTATCAAATGTGTAAAGTTTTTTATGAAAATTTGTATGAAGCATCTCCTAGAGATTGCGCATCTACTCCAAGTTGAATTTCTTCAAAAGATTAAGTATAGCTTGAGAAATCAACTTCTCAAGTTACCTATGTCAGAAACTGTTACTCAGAACAGTCGACTTTACACCTGCAACTTTTAAGACTTGGTTCTCCTTGAATAGAACCCGTTTTACAAAATGCTTCTAGACATGAGTAGCTTATCTTCCAACTTAAAGATTAAGCCCTCACTCATGCAAAACTTTAAACTGTACTAGGAGAAATGATCAAAACATTAACTTCGAAATCTGTGCCTGTTTTAGGAACCAGTGAACATACTTCACATATGAATGTTCCTACACTTAATTCACTCAGCCTGATTACAATTGGAAGCTAAAACTTTGCACAGAGGTCAAGCAACTCTCAACTTAGACTTGTACAAAAGCATTTCACAATTGATCTACTGTAGAAGGAGAACACGCAGAAACATCGGGCGCAAATATTTTTCTTTACTCAGAAGAATTACAACTGAGTGATGAGAGCTAACTCAAATTCACTTTCCTCTATCTCATAACTTCTATCTCCCTCATTCTTGACTTCTAACTATTGTCACATATGCTCTCATACATGCCCCGACTTTTCTCAAAGTATTTATAGATAATTTTGTACATGATTCTTACTAAACAAAGATCTATGTCATCTATGACTATACTAATGTACATATGTGTACACTTCTCTTGTCCTCTGAATGTAATCTTCTTCCATACTTTAGGAATTGATTCTTCCTTCATCATTTGATCTTCCAAGCCTTCAATTGGTGATTGGTATGCACCAACAATAACGACAATTATGTTTCCAAGATCAAGGAGGAGATAGATCAATTGGTAGAAGTTGCACACTGAATGGGTATCCCCCATTGTAGTGGTGCACAAGAAGAATGCCAAGCTACGTGTATACATTAACTTGAAGAAAGTTAACACAACCACAATTAGAGATAGTTATCTGCTTCCTACAAGCTTAAGAGATGATTGTGTTCGGCACCAATCTTGACTACATCAGATTGGAACAAGCCATTCCATGTTCACATGGATGCATCCATTCATGGTATTGGGCGTGTACTAGCACAACCTACAGGTGAAGATAATATGGATCTTCCCATTGCCTATGCCAGTAGATGATTGAATGCAATTGAATGGAATTACACCACTACAAAAATAGAAGGATTAGGCTTGATATATGCATTTAAGAAGTTTAGACATTATTTTCTTGCAAATAAGTTTAATTTTTTTATAAACCATCAAGCACTATTATATCTAGTGAACAAACCTTGCAATACTAGCCGACTAGTAAGATGGTTCCCCATACTAATGGAGTATGACTTTGAAGTTGTGGTTACGAAAGGTAGGACTCACCTTAGGGCCGATCACCTTTCTCAACTAACTTCTGGAGAGTCCCCCCAAGGAGTGGAAGGTGAGCTTCGTAATGCTTATTCATTCGATCTAGAAGTAGTGCCTGAGTGGGCCAAGAATATAGTGTCTATCCTCACCTTTGGACCTAAACATCCTGTATTGAGAGCCAAGGATAAAGAAGTAGTGAGGTCTCAAAAATATCACATAATGGTAGACAACATGTACAAGCACACCAATCAAGGCATACTAGCTTCCTGTGTAGATGAAGATGAACATGCAAAGTGGTTGCAAATAGCACACATAGGTGCACTGTAGCAACATCACTCCAAACATCAGACTTTGTAGACTTTGCAAAGGTTAAGGGAAGTTGTGGAACATGCTACACTATATCGAGTGTCTTTAGTACCAGATTGGAGTGAACCATTGGTAAAATCTTTTAGAACAAAAACATTACCTCAACAAATGACATTGGCCCGACAACAAAGTTTAGAACAAGAAGCACTAGATTACACACTCATTGATGATACTCTATACAAATGAGGAAAAGATAGATATCTTAGGTTGTGTGTCCATGAGGGTGAATATCTCAAGACCTTGGAAATTGCTCACAAAAGTGTGGCAGGAGGACACACTTTGGACCATATCGGGTGATCAAAGCTATACTATTTACAGGTCTTTGGTGCCCAACACTTCACATGTATGCACATTTCTATGTGAATCAGTGTGATATTTGTCAGTGAACTCAGTACCCGATACGAAAAGATGAGATGCCTTTGAAACCTATGATGGGTGGACATGCATTTTCTAAGTGGTGAATAGACTTTGTCGGCCCTATTATTCCCCCAACTAAAGTCCAGATGCTGAATATATCATAGTGGCAACTTATTATTTGACTAAATGTGTGGAAGTGAAGGCAATGAGAAAGAATGATGCATAGACCACAACCAAGTTTCTATTTGAGAATGTATTCACAAGATATGGTTTGCCAATAGAATTAGTGAGTGATTGTGGAACCCACTTTTTGAATGAGGTCATTCAATACTTGTTAAAAGAATTCACGGTGATTCACAAGAAGTCAACTCCATATCACCCACAAGCCAATGGCTAGGTAGAAAGCACAAACTAGGTACTTTATAATGTTCTCACTAAGCTGGTGAATAATAAACGCTTTGATTGGGAGAAACAGCTACACCGTGCTGCTTGGGCATACCGAGTCACCTATAAAATGGTGCTCCAAGCCACCCCCTTTCAGATGGTATTTGGCCAAAATGCAATGCTACCTTTAGACTTCGTGATACCTACATTGAAAGTAGCACAAGAGCATCAATGGGTCGGCCATGAGCTCTCAGCTAGAATCTTTGATCTTGAATGATTAGGTGAAACATGATTATGAGCAGGAGCAAGGATTTATGTAGCCAAGAAAATACAAAAGGCATACTTCAATGGCCATGTGAAAGATAAGGGCATGAAAGTAGGAGATTTAGTCCTAGTCTACACTCTGAAGCAACATCTATAGAAACAAGGAAAGTGTGGCTATGGACCTATGATCATTAATAGAATATCCACAAGCAGAGCTATCCAATTAGTGACCCTAGAAGGTGGTATTCTACCTAATTACATCAGTGGATGTAGAGTCAAAATATATCAAGAATCCCTTACTAAGGAAATGCTAAAACGACTCAACACTGCCAAGAAACATAAGGAAAAGGAACAATGAGTTCGAGAAGAAGTGTACACAAAAGCCTTAGAATGCATCTGATGAATGAAATTGAGAAGACGAGGTAGAGATCAACCTAGGTCAGATGTTTATGAAGCTCCAAGTTATCACATGGTCATGTGTGAAGCATCAGGTGTACGTTCCCATAGAATAGTTGAACGATGTCCTTTTGTGACCTTAGAAGTAGGACAAGGAAATAGTGCAAGGACAATAAGGACCTTCATTGAACTCAGGAGCAGCCACTAATGTAGTTAGACTTTCTTACTGTCACGAATTGCAATTAATTATCAATCCTATAGAAGCATATCTCATAGGATTGGGCATGTGGAAACCCCTTGCAGGGGTGAGGTAAAGCTTCCCCTCTACATCCAGGATGTTCTTATGACAGTGAAGGTGCTAGTGTGTCAAGATGAGGATCTTACAAAACCCCTTATCTTGGGTCAAGACTAGATCTATAATCATGTTGTCAACTTGAAACTAAGTATATTGCATCACCATTGAGTTGGAAAATCAAGCACTCAAGGATCTAGGAAAGGCACCAACTCTTGGTCCTTCCAGGAGTACACATGAAGATAAAGATGTTGTTCTTGTCCAAACTCTGTGATGTAGAAAGAGGAGGTTCACAACAAGGAAATCAAGGATGAGATGGAACTCCCTTCTTTTCCAAAAGTGATTGAGACTAAACAAACCAAGGAGTACAAGAAGTAGAGGAAGCAGGCAATCTATGTTCCTAGTCGAAGGAGAGAGCAAAGCAAGATGACTCAAATAGTCAAGCAGATTTCGGTCGACAAGGGTGAACAACCCCCTGCTCAAATGACTGTACCCAAATGAGGTAACCACCCAACTACACGGGCAAGAACTAAAAAGAAAGAGTATTCTAGGAATTTCCCAACACGGACCATTTCTATTTGGGTCCCTAAGCGGTCAATGAAGGCTGACCCCAATGCACACAAATTTGGGTGCCCAAGTCCTACTTACATGCCCAAGTAGCTTCACATAAGCTCCCAAGCTTGAATTGCCACTCACACTCACTCACATCGTACACTTCATGGCACATACCTACAATCAACACTTCCACACTCATGAAATCACACCTAGGACTATCTAGAAATGGGTCCCCAGAAAGTCTCAAATCCAAGCAGTCATCTGTCAGAAACATGTAAAGATCATCACATTCAAAAGATGTAATAAAACCTTGTATCAAAGCACCCAACCCAAGTTTGTAAATCCATTCACACCAAAATAGGTGCATTCCAAGTACAATGCACATCTAGAGTATGCATCTAGGGACAGACCACTAACTTACTAACTCACACTCACAAGTCTCAAGAAACAACCCACTCACTAATGCCCTAACCACATTGGTAGCATGTTTTTATTGTATAGGGAGCAGGATATTATCATGTTTGTGATGCAATACTAATATGACTTTCTTCTTCCAGCAGATAAGCATAACATGGCTGATGTAGCAGGAACTAGTTCTCAAGTAGGTGCAAGTTAGCAGGTGGTCGATTTGGAGAGCTTACCAATCATACTGGAACCAAATGAAAGACCAAAAGAATTGCATGCCATACAAAGTATATCAATACCGGACCCCCCCCCCCCCAAGTAGCCATACCACACCTATAGGCAAGACATCTCACTAGTTTAGCAAAGTAGCAGGACCATTGGACAAAGGCTCGTATCTTTAGGAAGTAGAACTAGACTTCAATGGAAAGGGGGGCAAGTACCATTTGTTTATGAAGGAATTTGAAAGTTACAGAATTCAAAAGCATTGCACCCATTGTGGCGATAAGCATGATTGGATGCATATTTCAATGCTTAGCTTCCAAAACCCGACTTCATGAGATGCTATTATCTCATCAACATCTTGACTACTAGGAAGCACCCCCAGGCATCAAGCACTTTTTTCCTCCCATCTCTAACGGGGGTAAATGACTAAATGAGGTTTAAGTTAACCAATAACTTAGTGAGGGAGGCTCTGGATATGTGAAGAATGCACATATCCACAAAGAAGGAGGTTCTAGTACCAAACAGCATGTATACTGCAGTTTTCCTAGACTAGTTACAAAAGGGGAAAAGAAGAAAGATTTTGGAATGGTTGTTGTGAAGGCCTCTACAACTCAAATAGAGTCGACTAATTATGTTCAAAATGAATTCGAAGAATGGTCATTTACTACTCATTGCAAATATAAACAATCTTCTCATGAGTAGTGTATGTCTATGTTTGGTGCTTTGATAGTGGTGCAACTAAACATATTACCCCACAACATAGTTTCTTCACATCACTTGAGCTTGCTCTGAGAAGGAAAACTATCGCATGTGCTAAAATCTCCTCTTATCATGTCATGGTAGTTGGAAAAATGATTATGACTAGTAATAACGGTAGTTCTTTGACATTTTCACGTGTCTTATGCTAGGGATGAAGAAAAATATCTTATCGGTCTCAACACTAGACAAGGTTATCTTGGTTGTCAAATTTGTTGATACGAAATGTATAGTTTATGATCTCTCAAATGGAGATGTTATGACTGCTAGTTCAACATGTGAAGCTCATTATTTGCATATTATTTCATCTAAAAAAGTTTTTCCATGCATGATTTATTATCTAAATTTTGCTAGTCTCCTTCATAGGGAGAAATTTCAAATGGTAACCTCTCTAGCCAAAGTTGAAGCACTCTCTAAACATGTATATCAAGGCTATATTTTGGCTAAAATGCAACATCTTCCTTCCTAAAGAAGGCACCTTTATTTGAACATTATCTATGCTCTCTGACTTTCCTTTATGAGGTCTCTAGGGATGCATGGGTTTATCGATTGAAAGAAAATTCTAAAGTGTTTATGTGCTTTAAACACTTCCTAGTTATGATAGAAAATCTATCAACATGTAAAATGAGTACCCCCCATTTTGATCAAGGATGGAGTATATGTTTTCTGAGTTAAGTGAATTTTTCGTTGTGCATGGGATAAAATGTCAATGTATAATGCTATATACATCTCAACGAAATGGATTTGTTGAGAGGAGAAAATGTCTCACATGGAAATGGTGGGATGTATGGTGAAAATTTAGGCTTCACCACATAGCTTCTACTTGAGGCTATTTTATATGTAGCATATGTATGTAACAAGTGTCTTCACAAAGCATTGAGGTGGGGTTAGAATTTTGGATTTACCATGTAGCTGCTGGCTTGAGGTTGTTATGTATGTAATATATGTATGTAATTAACAAATTTCCCACTCCATATGAGGCTTGACATGGTTGCAAGACATCTATGTCTCACATGCTTGTTTTTTTTTGGTATACACATTAATGCTTGAACAAAAACATGAAAAACTTGATGATAAGGAAGTGAAATGTATTTATTTTGCTATAATTCTAGAAGAAGAGGTTATTTTTGTATCATCCATAAACTAAATGCATTCTAATTATACTTGATGTTGTTTTTTTGGAAGTTGCAATTCAGTCCTTACTTTCATGTACAAAGGATACATCAATTAGCTCAAAGGATGTTTATAACACTTTGCTACCTCTTTTTATAGGTGGAAAGTCAAACGCTAGTCCTAATGAGGGTATTTCTTAGCCTTACAAGTTTCAAATGATGACGGAGATCATACCATTTCTGATGTGGATCTATGTGATGCGCTTATTGGTGAGATGTGTGAACACAGAAGAGGAAAAAAATTGCATAAATGGCTTGTGCAAACTTTGAGAGATAGCAAATCAGATGACCCTTGTCATATCTTTCTTGTGTAAAGCTCTCATAGTGCTTCCTTTGCATCCATCTACATGTTTTTGGTTGTCTGTCATATGCATTAGTGCTTGAACAGCAATGAAAAAAATGGATGATAAACCAATGAAATGTATTTTTGTTTGGGTAGAGTTATGAAAGAAACGCCAATTGTTTGTATCATCTATAGACTAAATGCATTCTAGTTAGCCATGATTTTGTTTTTGTAAAAGATGCAATTCAACCCTTAATTACATGAACCAAGGAGAAATTTGCTAGCTCAAAACATGCATATGATACTTTGCGGCCTCTTTTTATAGGTGTACATTTACGTGCTAATCTGAGTGAGGTAATTTCTCAATCTTTATAGGTTTCACATGATGATGCAAATCATTGTGTATTTTATGCAAGTTTACATCATGGACTTGTAGATGAGAGGCCTAACCTATAAGAGGAAAAAACTTTACCGAGATGGCTATTCTAGACTTTAAAAGATAGAAAATTAGATGTCCCATTTTCCTATCATACTTATCGAGGCTCTCATAGTGCTTCAATTTCATTAGATTGGTATGGAATGGTTGTCTCTAGCCTTTTATTATGTGAATGGTATTATTTCTTTTGAGAAAGCACAATATTAAAAAAAATGGATGGCTACTACACAATCAGAATATGATTCTATTATGAAGAATGAAACTTGCTCTTTATGTGATTTGCAAATGGTATGAGAAGATACATTCCTATGGCTAGCACATGGTTTTTAGAACACTCCAACAGAGAGTTCCTTATTTGTTAAGCATGCAGATAAGGTACTTCTACTAATCATTGTATATGTTAATGATATGCTGCTCACTAGTCCTAATGAGAACCATATTGTTAAATTTAAGATTGACTTGCATGTCCCTTTTGAAATGTCAAATTTGGGCATTCCCCTCATTATTTGGCCATTCAATTTATGCATGTTGATGGGAGAATATATTTCTATTAAAAAATGATACATTATTACAACATTTTGGCCTTGGAGATTGCAAACCTGTTGTCAATCCTATGAAAAAAGGTTTATAACTAAGTCTTCATGGTGTTGGAGATGCATTTGATGTTGTTCTCTATCAATAGGTTGTTGACTTCTTGATTTACTTATGTATTACTTGGCTTGATATTCAATTTGTTTTCTCTCTCATGAGTAGGTTTATGTAGTGCCCTCGTCTCAAGCATTAGCAAGTGGTTAAATGCATCTTCTTCTACTTGAGTGGTAGCTTGCTACTTGGATTGTTTTATCCGAGGGGGATGATAAATGAAAGATTTACATCCTTTTTCCTTTTTACTCAGCCTAGCCTAGTTGCATTGACCTCATGTGTCCACCGATGGCTTATGCTTCATGCTTGGTAGTTCATGTATATCTTGGTTAAGAAAGAAGCAATGAATGTTGAATGTGTAATTACAGGGTAGCTTTCACAATGAATATTGAGTGTGTATGGCTCACATGCCTTGGGTGTTGGTGATTCTTCTACCACCACCATCTTTATTGATAGTTAGAGTGCATTGGTAGTTGTGAGGAACCCTTTACTCTATGCTTGCATAAAGAACATTGAGGTGCATTATCATTGTTGGAGTTAGACATCTACGGAAGCACGCGAATAGCACAAGGAAGAAGAAGAAGCTTGGAGCACAATACACAATACTGAATTTATTACCATTAGAATGTACAAAGAGATGTAACTCGTTAGGGCTATAGGCGTATATACAAGCTAGGGGGGAAAAACCTTCTAAAGAGGGAAAAAAGTGCCCTAGTGGTCCTAGTGTGTTCACACACATTATTACCTAAATATATCAACAAATGCCCCTTGGGAGTGATGTTGTGAACAAGGAGTTGGCACTCATATATAAGGAAGTGCTAAGCTATGTGGAATCAATCCACAAAAGGAAGTAAGCCCAAAGCTTTGCAAAAAGCTTCAAACTTCTCCCTAGGTACAACCTTTGTGAAAAGGTCTACAATGTTCTCCTGCATGGGCACATATGCCAGCTGATCTCTCCAATAGAGAACAATGATAATGCACCTAAATATGCTTAGTGTGAGCATGGAACACAAGGTTCCTTGTAGCTGCCAATGTGCTCTCTCTGTTAGTGAAGATGGTGGTGGTAGAAGACTGACCAACACCCAAATCATCCATAAGGAATTTGAGCCTCACACACTCGACAGTCACTATGAAAGTTGCCCTATACTCAGCCTCACAACTAGAAGTGGCCACAGTAGGTTGCTTGTTACTGAGCCAAGATATGCATGAGCTACCAAGCATGAAGGAAAATCCACTAGTGGACACACGAGTGTCATAGAAAACAGCCCAATCAGAGTTAGAAAAAGCATGTAAATCTAGCAGTAGTGATCTGTCCTTGGGATACAACAATCCAAGTAGCCATGTACTAATCAAGTAGCGAAGGATGCACTTAACCACCTCCCAATGCTTGACTCCTGGGCAATGAAACATGCTCATCTGTGAGACAAAAAACTGAATATCTGGCCGAGTAATGCATAAGTATATCAAGCATCCAATAGCCTGGTGATAGATAACAACATTAAATGCATCTCTAGCATCATGAAGACTCAATTGTAAACCTATCTCCATAGGAGTGGCAATAGGTTTATAGTCTTCAAGGCCAAAATGCTGCAATAATGTGTCAATATATTTCATTCAACATAAAGCTATTTTGCCATCAATCTGTATAAATTGAATGCCCAAATAATGATGCAAATGCTCAAAATTAGACATCTCAAATGAGGCATGCAAATCAACCTTAAAATCAACAATATGCTTCTCATGAGGACTAGTGAGCAGCATGTCATCAACTTACACCACAATGATCAGAAGCACATCATTTGCATGCTTAAAATATAACATGGTTTTAGTTGTATTGTTCTTAAAACCATGTGCAATCCAATAGGCACGTACCTTTTCTACCAAGCAGATGGTGCTTGCTTTAAAGCATATAATGCCTTCTTTAACCTGCACACCTAATCTTGATGCCCTTTTTGCACAATACCACGGGGGTGAAAAACATACACTAATTCATGCAAGTCACCATTCAAAAATGCAATTTTAATGTCCAATTGATATACATTCCAACCATGATGAGCTACAAGTGCACAGATGCTATGAACAGTAGTCATTCGGCATGTAGATGCAAAGGTCTCATCAAAATCAATGCCTCTTTCCTACGCATAACCCTTTGCAACAAGCCTAACCTTATACTTGTCAACTGTTCCATCATATTTATGCTTCAACTTGTATACCCACTTAGTGCCAATGTCCTTCTTGCTAGGAGGCAAGTCATGTAAAGAATAGGTATCATTTTTCATTATAGCATCATATTCAGATTACATTGCAGCCATCCAATGTTTAGAATTTTGTGCTTCATCAAATGAAACATGTTCAATCTCATCACAAAGATTACAGGCAGCCATAGCATAGCAATCAGATGCAAAAGAAGCTCTATGAGAGCCTAAACAAGTATGATATGATAGAGATGCATCTAATTTGTTGTCACACAAATCCTACACTAGCCATTTTGGCATAGTTTTTACCTCCTCAATATCAGCTCTCTCATCAAGTGCATCATGTAAATCTACATCAAAAATAGAATGATCTGCATCATCACATAAAACCTATAAAGGCTGAGAAGTTGCCTCATTAGGACCAGCACTAGACTGTCCACGTGTAAAAAGAGGCAACAAAGTATCATACATGTCTTTGGAGCTAACAGATCTCTCCTTCATACATGAAGGTAAAGGTTGAATAGCATCTTCCACAAAAACAACATCACAGCTAACCAAAATGTGTTTACTCTGTGGGTGATACAAACGATAGCCTTTTCTTTCAAAATTGTATCCAACAAAAATACATTTTACTACTTTATCATCCAATTTCCTATCATGTTGTTTAGGCACTAATGCATATATGTAACCCATTAGGGCTATGGGTGTATATACAAGCTGAGGAAAAAACCTCCTAACGAGGGAAAAAAGTGGCCCAGCAATCCTAGTGTGTTCACACACATCACTACCTAAATATATCAGCAATCATTATGTCAAGCAAAGACTCTCTACTCAAGAGATAGATTTGGCTTATGTGCCCACACAAGGTAACATTGTAGATCTTTTCCAAAAGTCTTTGAGTAGGGAAAAATTCAAAGTGTGAGTTATTTCTTTCCACATAGCTTGGCACTTCCTTATACATGATTGCTAGCTCCTTGTTCACCGCACCACTCGGAAGGGGGATTTGTTGATATATTTTGATTGTGATGTGTGTGAACACACTTAGGATAGGTGGGGAACTTCTTTCCCTCTTTAGGATAATGCTTTTCCCATGGCATGTATGTATGCCTATTACCCCAATAGTGACTTATCTTTGTGCATTCATTTGGTAATACATTTAGTATTGGGTTGTTCTCCAAGATTCTTCTTCCTTGTGATGTTCATGTGTTTTTGTAGACCTTGAAATCCCAAAATATGTGATAGAGCACGATTGGGACTAATGGATGAAGTTCACATGGCAAACAAGTGAAAGTGACACCTAGCAACTTTAAGCTTCTTTTTTTTGCAAACAAATATCTAAATTGCAAATGAGGAAATAAGTACAAGAGAGGTAGAAAGGGTTACATAGAAGGTTTAACACCTTTTCTTCCCTCTAGGAAGAGCCCACTTGCATTTCAGCTTGTTTTTTTCTCTAAAATGACCACTCTATGGGGCCTAAGGGAGGGGGGATTTTACAATCATAGATCCTTATACCTACATACACTAAAGACTTCTGAATTGATCACCCCTTGGGAGGTTTGTCAAAGTTAGCCACAGATGTTTCCTTCTTGATCTTTGAAAGCACTTTCATTTCTCATGGCATTCCACGAGGCAGAGAAACAATCGATAGTTTCATTTAGTAAATCTTGCATCTAGGTAACCGGATGAGGCAACTAGAGGATCTCAATGAGGCACTTTCCAAATCTACAAGCTTTTAGGATAGGGAGAAAACATGATCTAGATCTTCCCTATCCCAAGAGGAATTCTTACACCAAAGGGGAGCATTGAATTTTTTTGTTTCTTTGAGATTTGCCCAAATCCCCTTTGTGGATAATATGCCACATAAGTATTGGTTGTTCTCAATTACCAGTTGCCACAAGTACGTAAATCTGAATTCACACCTAACCGTGTACCTATTCAAATGCCAACTTCCATTAAGTAAATCGTGAAAGACTAGATTTCTATTGACTCTTGGAATATCATAGAGTTTTTTTCAATTTTTCCATTCTAAACCTTCCATTTGGGGAGATTACTGGCTACTTAGGGGAGAAATCTTGGATTCTTCCAAGGAATTGATTCTATACATTAAAAATGGCACAAATATTCATAGTCGATTTAATGATTTGGATCAATATCTTCAAATATTATCTAGTGTATCCTATCTTGGCTTGAGAGGTTCTTCCACAATGCAAAAGACTTTGTTATAGAGCCTTTTAGCTCCCTAAAAGTTCTCATTTTCCACTTGCAACCTTAGCACTTTGGAACCAAATAAAATCTTGTTCTATGATGCCTAATGCCTACTTCCACTCTCTACTAATGGAGCAAAAAGGCATCATCTTCTTCAAACCTTTCTATAAAGAGAAAACAAGAGCTGATCCCTTAGAACAAAAAACTCAACAGATCAAGAGGTTTCCACCTAGGTATCCAGAAGAAAAAAAGGATGTCATTGTTCCTAGAAAACAAGTTTTTGCCCAAGAAGCACCATCATCAATTGGGGATTTATTAGTCCATTTGGCACCAACTTGTTGACCAAAGCCTTCATGTCCAAGATAAGAAAAACACCAACATCCTCAGGGAAAACACATATATCCACTTGATCTTTTGAACACTTCTTTGATTGTGATCCCCCATAAAAAAGAAGTGTCTATAGATAGTTTCCAACTTGAGAATCTCCTTATCGTTAGGTCTCTAACATGCTAAGAAGTAAAGGATTGAGGAAAAAAGAAATGTGTTGATCACCGTTACTTGTTGCACTAGGTAAAGCTCCATACCCTTCCCATAATTAAGCTTGTTGTTAAGCCTAGCCACCAACCAATCCCAATGCCAACCCATTGAAATGCCAAAGCCCATTCAGATTGCCAAATGTCAAAAAATATTGCCACAAGGAAGCTCTTGACACCCTTGAGCCCTAAGGAAATTCAGAGACAGAACACATAGTGACCCTAAGACAGTCTTTGAGTGGTTGTTTCTAGACTTGGAGGCCTCACAAAAAAGTCTAGACAAATCTTATAGGGGGAGACACAGCTTGTATTGTTCTCAAGAAACCCATTTTTTCCATCAATGAACATTTTTAGGACCATCGGGATCCAATTCCAAGGAAAAGAGAGATCCAAAAGAAGTCATATGAAAACTTGATTATCCTTAATGCAACTGAGACCATCCACAACAATTAAAAAAACCAATAGGATAATCCAACACCTTGCCTAATAGATCACTTAAGGGATATAAAGGGGAGAGTTTTCACTCATCTTGCATCCAAGCCAATGAATTCCCTAAAAGCATGGAAGCCATCTTGATAAACTTCATGAAAAATTGAATGACCATGAGGGTAGGCCTTATCAAAATCAATCTTTAGGAAAAGAATGTCTCAAGATAACTTATGTGCATAATCAATTTAGAGTATCAATGATGTACTTGAGGATACATCTAACTCTAATGATACATTTCTAGTCTTCTTTCATCTAGGAATGAACATAGGTCGTTATGTCATTGGCAATGAAATTCGTGAAAAACTTGTATCCCATCTGAAGCATGGTGATACGATTCCCATTTTCAATTTTGTTCTCACTACCTTTCTTTTGGATGGTTTTGGTAGTATTGTCATTGAAGCAGTGGTGCACTAAAGAAAATAGACTCATGCCATATCAACTAGAGAGGGGTCAGGAGAACCTCTTTAAAGGATTTAAAGAAATCATTAGCGAGGCCATCAAGCCCTAGGCTTTTTCCATTGGGAGGGCATAGATTGTTGTAATTATCTCTTGGCTATACAAAGAAGCTTCAAGAGAATGTCAAATATCCTATTCTTCATATCTGACCCCCAAGATGGTAGCCATGCAATCACACCTTTGAGGATCCAAAGGAGTCTAAGCTTCCAAGATATGCTTGAAATAGTTGACAATAACTTTGCAATTTTTGTTGTTCATAGCGCACTCAACACCACCTATCATAAATGAATCAGTCATATGTCTATCATTAACTTAACCAAATGGTCATATTCTTAACCATATTGGAAAGTTGTTGCTTATTCATACGATATAGTTTGAAGTAGTGATTTTTGGGGTATCTTACAATCCTTTAGTTTTCCTTTTCTCCAAAAATATACTCCTAACGCAACTCTTTTAAAGTTCCAAGTGGATCATGACACTTGTCAATAAATGGAGAAACTTATTGGGGAAGAAATGAAGACCTGGAAAGGGTGAAATGGCTCAATTGTTTTTTTCCTTGGCATGTCATTTTGAGATCTTCTCTTCCCCTTTTTAGTGTGATCATTGTCCTCAATGATCAGATGTTGTTCTTAAGGTCTATGAACTTTTTAACATCTTTCATGATCTAAAAGATTAACCCATGTGTTGTATAGGCTCATATAGGCTTCCATTTTGTATTTGCTTGTCTTTCAATCCAAATCCATTTTATCACTAAATTATGGCTGATAAGAAGAGAAATTTATTTGACTTAAAAGCTTAAGTCCTTGTCCTTGTTGATCAAACATGCCATGGGTTTTAGGGAAGTCGAGCATCCATAAATATGACTCAAAGCTTAAGATTTTTTCTATCTATGTTAAACTTTTTTGGCTTTTGGATTAAGACAACATACAAAAAGCATAAAAGGGTAATGGTTACAGAGCCAATTGACATCAATATGCCATTAATCTTTTATGCTTTTGACTCGATACAAAGAATTCATTTTCTATCTTAACCTTAAATGTAGTGAAATTAATTTCTCTGCCGTGCATCATCAACCCATGCATAAGTGATTGAATCTATGCATACATAATGTATGTGAAGAACAAAATACATATTTTTGTGAAGATGCTTAGCATGCATAAGCTCCAAAAGTTGAACCCCTTCTTAAAGCATGCATGGAATTCACATTAGGAAATCCATATTAATACATAAAAATATCTCCAATGCATGATTGTGATCTTCATATTTGTTCACTCCATGCTATATTGAACCTTAGATGTTCAATTTATAATCATATTTTGAAGGTGAGCCCATTTCATGGTAATGAAAAACCTTTCTTCTATTCAATTATGTCTCCAATGCATCATTTAAGTGGATCATTCTATGCAGTATTCAATGTGCATTAGGACTTCACCTGCTTCATTTAAAACGAATCCTTAAATGCATTGTTCTAGCATGTCAAGCCAAATAAATATGAAAGGACTATTTGAAACTAACACTTACCTTCATCATAGCGTCATCCTTTCTTGATCCATTGTATGAAAAGGTTTATCAATCCATTCAGCTTTCATGTTGC
Source organism: Ceratopteris richardii (assembly GCA_020310875.1). Lineage (NCBI taxonomy): Eukaryota > Viridiplantae > Streptophyta > Polypodiopsida > Polypodiales > Pteridaceae > Ceratopteris > Ceratopteris richardii. The sequence continues at coordinate 78,731,337 of CM035429.1, forward strand.
AAGCTTTTGCCATAATGACTTCCCAATCTCCAATGTTCTTCTTTAGAGCCCAATAATGCATTTAACGTTATGAAAAAAATCTAAGAGTGCCTAGATGCATACTTGAGTTAAGATATGAAAACCCTTTGCTCTTTTTGCATCCCATATAAGATGATTATCATGCATATTCAATATATGCCATGAACATATATAAAATAGGAAAACTATTTACCATCAATGGATAGTTTCCTCACCCTATATGGTATGCAATAGGCTTCCAAAACATACTTCTTCAGAAGTTCTCATATACATTTCTAAAAAATTTTAAAAAGGGCTTACCTTTGTAATGTTGAAATCATCCATATCTCATGGATATATTTGAAGAAATGCATACGTACCTTTCTCTTCATGTTGTTCCATTTTATCATCAATCCATTTATACAGATTTGTATTACTAAGCCTTGTTTTCACCAAGGTTACTAGCGTTGATTTCACATCCTTTAATGTCAATAAGGTTTGATTCCTAAATGCTATTCATACGTGAAAAGGGAAACATGTCAATCAAGAGGTGAATGTAGCATTAGTTCATTGTAGTTCATGAAGATGGTGCAAATCATTGCATTCTCTCTCTCTCTTTGTCTATAAAAAGCTTAAATAAACCGATTTTGGCTGAAACAAAAGTCCATTAAATCAGGCTTTCGTGCACCAATTGCCGAGAATGATTCCATCAATCCCATATCGCAAGGTTTCCATGGTTTTTAGAACTATGTATCCAAGAGAGACTTTGTATTCTTTTATTAAACAATAGAGGAAAGAGGAACCACGAGTGATGCCTCTTCCAAATGTCCATACCTGATTATGTGCATGGGTGGGCTTCATCTAGTTTGGTTGTCCATACCTGATTATGGACGTGGGTAGGCTACATCTACTGGATCAGTTCCTAGGCTGGTTGGCTCAACATGAGTGATATCCCACATGTGAGGCATCCCGAGAATTTGCACTCTATATGAAAAACTCCAACAGTTAATTGTTGAATAACCAACAAGGAAATGGAGAGAAGCCTATGGGTGCTCTCCCAAGTCCTCTCGTATGCTACTACTGGGTGGTATGAAAGGCACCCTGGACATTGTACGGCCTATGGGTGCTCTCCTAAGTCCTCTCGTATGCTGCTGCTGGGTGGTATGAAAGGCACCCTGGACATTGTCTAAAGAGGCTCTGAATAGATGTAGTTCGTACCTCCTTATCAAAGGTTCATACATTAAGGTATTTTGTGACTCTAAAATGGATAAGGACACTTAAGAATTCGGCAAGAGAGTGACATCTGCCCTCAGGTTTTTCCAAGTGTCCAACCAAGTGGCCCTCATGTGCAAACTTCCTAAAGGGTGATCACATGCCTTCTAATTTCCCAAGGTCTTTCGCATGCCTTCTAAATAAAACGAGAATTCTTCTCTCATGTACACACAAAATGGCTCCCAAAGAAGCTTCTCCTAGACCAAGGTTCTCACACCTAAGGATAAATCAAGCATAAGGTTCCAACCATTCAATTGGGAGCTCATATGAATAAATACCCCAAGGGTTAAAACCAAGGGTTTCACTCAAAGGTTCAAGGCATGTTCAAAGGGTAATTCAAAGGCTAAACCAAGGCAAACATACATCATATTCTAACTTTTAGAATCCATATATTTAACCTTGTGAACCCATGAATTATACAAGAATGGAAGATCCACTTGTTTTTCAACTTGTTTTCGTTTAATGTACACCTTATGTTGCCGAAAAGGGGGCATGTTCTTATAATCATGGATCCCTCTACCTCAAAATTCTAGGGAGTCCTCAATAGAACACTTTCTGACTTGTTATAATACACCTCCTCCTACAGGGCTTCAACCATGAAAGATAACTATGGAAGCTTGAGTGATTCGCACGATGAGCCAAGCTTGAGTGATTCAAGCCAACGATAACTATGGAAGCTTGAGTGATTCGCACGATGAGCCAAGCTTCTATGATATAATTCTGAGTGTCCAAGAAGAAAAACACTTTCCAAAAACCTCATGATCGCCAAAAGCAAGCAATCGTAGTCTTAATGCCCTATACGTTTTTTCGTAAAAGTTTTGTTTTTGAGTTATCTAAATGATTTTGTTTCCTTTTTGCTTTATGTTTTGTTTTGATTTCTTTTGTATTCTTTCAAATTGTTTTATTTATTTTAATCTTTTAATTTTTTTGGTTTTGAATCGAGTGGTTTCACACTAGAAATTTTATGCTTCATATCGTTTGTGAATGGTTAAAGTATGGGTTTACATAAGTGTGCATACACACACATATTTACAGATTTATTCATTTGATTTTCCACATGTGTGTAAACATACATGCAAAACTATATGGGTTCATTTACAAGATTGCCCATACATATGAATTCGTACATCATGTGAATTTTCTTATGGATGTAGAATATCATCTTCATGACCAAATTTCCATATGTGTACCCTTAGATGGGTTTAGCTCCAAAGTATTGTAGAGATGTTAATCTCGACGACATTCCCCCTATTAAACTTGCACATCGTCCTCCATGAGCCAATCTTGAAAATAGCTTTTTGCTTCACAGATAAACTATCATTTCATGGGAACATTGAATCTTGAAATCATTTGTCAAGTGCATGGGAAGATAAGTAATGTGCCTATGCAAGGCTGTATAATGTAGTCCTATTAATTGCATACTTTGAAAATGTGTAGTCAAAATATGGTGCAAAAGATAAGGTATTTGGCATTCATTGAAGAAGTATGTGTGCTCATTTTCATACATTTCAATGCGCATATACATAAATCCTTTCCATCATGCAAAGTGCATAGGTAAAGCTCAAAACATGCCTTGATGCAAGGTTATGTAGTGAGACACTAATATGCATACTTGAAGTGCAAATAATCATGGTACAAATGGGATAAATGGTTTGTTGATGATGATCTTTTAAAGTTTTTGAATTTGAAATTGTTTTTCATGTTGTTTTTACAAGTTCAAATGGATGTGCATTTATGGGAACTCAAAGCAATGTGAATCTTTCATGCATACTCTAAGTGCAAAATACTCATCATGGTGCAAAATTTGGAAATTTGAAATGGAAAACTATGAATCAATATCATGATCATCATTCTTATCAATCTCATCACTCAAATCACTCTCAATAATCTCAACCATCATTATCATCAAAGATAATTTTGAATAAGTGTGTTCCTATCTCATAAAAAACATCAAAGTTAGTATTAAAAAAATGCTTTACAATTCATCCTCACTTCTTTGAGTCTACTAACCAACTCTAAAGTCTCAGTTGGTTGGTGTGAAGCTGGTTGTAGCAGCACCAACTCATCTTTGGATTGCATCCACCATCTCTCTTTACAAAAGCACTGACCAACACCCAAATCAGTAGTAGGCTACTTCTTGCTCAACCAAGATATGCATGAGCTACCAAGAATGAAGCAGAAACCATTGGAGGACACATGAGTGTCATAGCAACTAGCCTAGTCTGATGGAGAATGTTAATCTCCAAAAGAACAAGTTATCCTTGAAGTTAGAGGACCTCTATATCAAGAATAACTTAAAACCTTCACCAATTTGGAGGATCAATACTCAATTTCCAAAATCTTGAACAAACTATGAAGAAGGTGACTACACATAAAGTCTGTTGCACATAACTCACTTATTGACTTATCAAATGTGTAAAGTTTTTTTTAAAACTTTGCATAAGGTGTCGCCTATAGTTTGCGCACCTCCTCCAAGTTAAATCATTCCAAAACATTCAGTAGATCTTAAGAAATTGTCTTAACAAGTTACCTATGTCTAAAACTATAGTTCTTTACAATCGACTTGACACCTGCAACTTCTAAAGCTCGGTTCTCCCAAAGTAGGACATGTTTAATCAAATGCTTTTCACCATAGATGGTTTACCTTCCAACTTAAAGAATGAGTGCTTGCTTGCTCAAAACTTTACACTATGGAAGGAGAACTAACCAAAACATTAGTATCGAATTTTGCACCTCCTGCAACTTCACTTCTTTACATTTACACATGTAAATGTTCCTACACTCAATTCAATCAGCCTGATCACAATTAAAAGCTAAAAATTTGTGCAGAGGTCAATCGCCTATAGACTTAGACTTGTACAAAAGCATTTCACAAATGATACAACACCGAAGGAGAACTCTCAGAAATATCGGCCGCAACTTTTCTTCATTTCTGGAATACTTTACATCTGAGTAATGAGAGAGATCTTACTCACTTCTAAAATGTCTAATGACTCATACAACTTCTAATTTCTCTATTCACATGCTCTCTCTTATTTGTCCCGACATTTTTCCTTGTATATATAGGCAAATATGTACAAGCTCATAAATATACAAAATTATAAGTGAGCTAACTCTAAGTTAATGTACATATGTATACATATCTTCATTCTCTGAACATATACTTTCTTCATGCTTCATGACTTGATCTTTTCTTCAATCCTTGAGTTCAAAACTTCATCAAAACTTCAACTGTTGATTGCCTTGCACCAACAGCTCCCCCTCAATCATCAATTGAGGTTTTCTCTATCTTCTTTATATCTTCCATGTCTTTGAATCTTTGTAGCTTTGGTCCATCCAAGCTTTTGGTTAGCATATCAGCTATCTGATCTTTTGTTGAAGTATGTATAAATTCAATCTCTTTATCCATCACCTTCTCTCTTAGAAAATG